>JAECMU010094514.1:0-10292 GCA_016106625.1 Dracogyra subfuscus | reverse complement strand
GTCTTTGTTCAAAATAAATTATACAAGGGAAGTGGTTTATAGTGTGATCATTTGTAATTATTTCCCCCGAAAATGCCCGATGTCTGTGTCGTGGCGTATTCGCTCGCGCATGTGTGTGTGTATGTGTGTGTGTGTGTGTGTGTATGAGAAACAAAAACTGATTTTTTTTAATACTGAAATGGAAAAACCCAGAATTTGTAACATTATGAAACGGAAAAGTGAAAAATCTGAAACGGAAAATCAGTGCCTCTACTGTATACTAGATTAGAAATGTTTCCAGTCATATATGTACCTGTATACAAGACTGGAAATGTTTCCAGTCATATATATACCTGTATTATCAAAGGCCTAGTGCTTAATGAATTGCAATGTTTTCATGTATAAAATATTTGTATTAATGTTACTTCTTCCCTGTGATTGTGATAGATAAAATATGCAAGTAAATCACTAAAATATGTTTTTGTGATTGATGTTCTCTGTTTTTTCAGTCGCACTATGCTGATCTGTCGACTGATGAGTGCGTGATGGGAGTGAGGAGGATCTTGTACGTGTACAATGGGTTGGGAGTCAGCGACGTGTGCCGGGACCAGCTCTTCAAGACACTATCAACGCTCATTCATCCAGACTATCACGTTGTTGAGTATATAAAACCGGAGGAAATTCAGCACGGTAATTACTTTGTCATACTGTCAGATATTGGGTCAAGAGTTTAGTTGAGTGACAGTTGTAGGGTCAGTCTGTTCCCATCTTTGTTGAATTATAAAAAAGGTTTGAGTTTTTTCCTATTTATGCATGTTAACTACTTGTTGAATTAACATTTTGCCTTAATTATTAAGAAATATTTTTGTCAAATATATCAGTTTGTATTTAACAAGTTTGTGAATAATATAGCTTGAATGATGCTATATATTTTTTCATTAATTTGTTTAGATTCTGCTACAAATTCATTTGGATCTCTTCATCTTTACTCACAGTTCCATGACAATTGTTTCGGGTTTTTTCAAATATATCTTTACACACTTCACGGCCATCTGATTGGTCCAGAGGTGCTTACTTTTTTTCGTTCAAATCTTGATGGACCGAAAACATTTTTTAAGCCAAACTTATTACACACACACACACACTCACACACCTATATATATATATAGCTGACTCGCACAACTTTTGTGCAACAAGCCGGATTATTCAGGCAACCATATTTAGATATTTTGAAGAAAACACACATGAAAGATTTACACAATGTCATCATTTACAAAATCACCTGATTCAAATAATAGTGAATGAACATTTGCATTCATACATGACCTAAAGATTAATTAAGTTTACAGAAACAATACAACAGAAATATTTAAATTTACAAAAGCAATTCAGTTATGTATTGTTAAAGTATGCATATAAATTTAATTTCAGTGGAAACATATATTTTTATATATACTTTTTTAATATAAATTTAATTATAAGATTTGTCACAATTATATTTTGGTTCATGCAAGTATTATTCAAGTGTGGATATCAATTTAATTATAAGATTTGCCACAATTATTTTTTGGTTCTTGAAAGTATGAACCAAAAAACCAATGTGCATACTGTATGACCCGCTAAGTGGTGACATAGAGTGTTTCATCATTTGTTTCGGTTCATACTTTCATGAACCAAAAAATAATTGTGGTCAGTTGTTAAACATGTATAATTATTCTTTGGACATGGAATTACTATGCCTGAACACTTGCCTGTACAGGGATCTAATTGGGAGTTGTGTGATTTCGTTGATGGGAACTGTGCCTTGCAGCGGGATATATTTTAGAACAAGGAATGTGGAAAATATGATTCCTAAGAAGTGTTATTTTTTTAAAGGCTTGTGGAAAAGAAATGCCACCCTCATAGCATTTGGTGGAGGCTACGATGAAGGTTTTATTGGAGCATTAAGACAGGAAGGTTTGAAACAAGTGAGGACGTATGTGGAATCCGGTGGCTCCTATCTGGGGCTGTGTGCTGGAGGCTACTTTGGCTGTGACCGGATCGAGTTCGACAATAATGGACCTCTTCAAGTCTGTGGTGAAAGACATCTCAAGTTTTTCCCAGGTGATTATGTTTATTATTTGTTATAAGCAGAGCCAGCCAGAAACTAAGACAGACAGCGAGAATT
The DNA here is from genome assembly GCA_016106625.1 of Dracogyra subfuscus. Classification (NCBI taxonomy): domain Eukaryota; kingdom Metazoa; phylum Mollusca; class Gastropoda; order Neomphalida; family Peltospiridae; genus Dracogyra; species Dracogyra subfuscus. The sequence goes on along the minus strand of JAECMU010094514.1, from coordinate 8,146 downwards.
ACATGTATATAAATTCATAATTTGATACATACTGCATTGTTAAAATGAGGAAAACATCCAAAATTCCCACTTTTAGGCTGACACGACCAATAACTTATAAGTGACCAATAACCTTATAAGTGACCAATAACCTTATAAGTGACCAATAACTTATAAGTGACCAATAACTTATAAGTGACCAATAACTTATAAGTGACGCAGTCTTGTGTTTTTGTCAGTGGGTGACTTCATGATGCATGTGCAACTTGTTAATGTGGATCTGGATATAGTTTAATCAGTTGTCCCCCATGTGTCAACTAAAGATTAACACTTGAACCAGTGAATGGTGTTACATTATTTAAATGTCAGATGTTGAAAAAATAGTCTGGGTATATTTGTGTAACCTACATAAATTCTTAAAAACGTTTTAATTTAGTTTCCTTCACTTTGCTGAAATGTACCTATCTCCAAATGTTTGCCTATTTCTATATTGCAGGGCATAAAATGTGGATTTTTAGACAACCAATATGTCATTTATGTGGTTTTAGTGTTTACATGAACAATTTATTTAAGTAGTACAAATGAAAATATTAATGAGCCACGGTAATTAAATAAGAAACTAATATGAACGATTTTCGCAGCTTTACTTCTTCAATTTTACTATCATAAATACAAAAAATAAAAATAAAACAACAACTGTATGCTAAGACCAACTTGAAAGCTGCTATTTACATTTAGCTCACTACTCCATCAGTTCCAGTTTACATTGTAAAAATAGTGGCCACTCTCCTTTCAAATTCACCTGTGAAGGACTTTTTCACAGATACAACAAATACTGGCCTATGCTATCCCTTGGTTCTTTTACTGGGGAGTACTTGTTGGTGCCAAACGATAGTCTTTATGAAAAGATAATAGACAGAGATTTCCCGGAATCATTGATCTTAGTGCTTCTAGGTCTGAACGGAAAGTACCAAAATTAAGCAGATCCTATATATAGACTATTACTATTATTATAGATGCTGCAGTTCAGTGTTTCATCATTCTATTTAGGCATGTTACAGTTTCTTATTAAATGTACTATTTTCATGGCTGTGTGTCTAATATTTTAAAGTCCCTTATTAAATGTACTATTTTCATGGCCGAGTATCTAATATTTTAAAGTCCCTTATTAAATGTACTATTTTCATGGCCGTGTATCTAATATTTTAAAGTCCCTTATTAAATCATAAATGTACTATTTTCATGGCCGTGTATCTAAAATTTTAAAGTCCTTTGTTAAATGTACTATTTTCATGGCCGTGTATCTAATATTTTAAAGTCCCTTATTAAATGTACTATTTTTATGGCTGTGTATCTAATATTTAAAAGCCCCTTATTAAATATACTATTTTCATGGCTGTGTAAAGCCCCTACTAAATGTACTATTTTCATGGCTGAGTATCTAATATTTTAAAGTCCCTTATTAAATGTACTATTTTCATGGCTGAGTATCTAATATTTTAAAGTCCCTTATTAAATGTACTATTTACAAGTTTCAGAATTAATGCATGGATAACTTATAAGCCTGTAACCACACAGATACTAAAAGTCAGTTATTAAAGATTAATAAACAAAAATTATTATGTATTTCACTGTGGCTTAGAAATGTAGAGGAAGTTGTCTGTTGGAAATGTAGTTAGAAACTTTCCCAATGACGATGTCAGTGTGAAAATAAAACTCTACAGAAAGAATCTATAGTCCGTCGTATCTTATATACATTGAAACCCTGCTGTTCAGAATACCCATGGGACTTTAAAAAGATGGTCTTATTAGTGGGTTCCTATCTTTTTAAAGTTGATTCCAAATTACATGTATATACAATTACAACATAAGAAATAGATTGCAAATCTCATTTATTTGAATTATTTACAGTGAGCAGTTAAAATAGAATTAAGAACTAATGTCAATATGAATTTATTAATACTGAATATTAGTCGATTTATATGAAAATATGTTTTGTTGATTTTGACATTTCTAATAACAATGTTGTTTATAAAAGTATATTAAAACAGGGCTCGAAAGTAAGAATTTATCACCCACGGCAATTAAAATAACAAATGGCTGTCGGTGAGAGGGCCCTCCACTGGCAATTTTCAGTATGCCAATGGCAATTTTGTATATAAATATTATTATTTTAATACAGATTTTAAAATGTCTGAAAAATAATAAATACATTTTGTTAAGTGATCTAGTACTGTAAGATAAAACAAATTATGTTATTTTTATTTCCATCTTCATCAAGTGAATCTAGTTTTGTTTTTGTAAAGGTGGTGTATATATTATTTGGCACCCAAGATAAATTATTCTAATAATGTATACTACTATTTCCGTTTTTATAAGCGGTGATTTTTTTTGGTGGGGATATCAGATATCCCCCCTCAAAAAAATAAAAAAAAGACGAAATTACTGAATAAACAAATGACAGTAAGTAAAAAATCATTAGTTATGACCAATTAAATCTGCAATTGAGGTTAAAATATCACACACTAATTAGTGGACACAAAGACGATAAAAATAAAATGTTTTTGAACATCGCTAAAATAAAATATAACTGTTATTGTGTATCAGATGTACAAATGGATACTGGTATGGGACAACAGAGGCTGATAAATGTTTTATTAAATTATGTTGCAGTAACTTCTAGAAGCTACATGTACTAACGTTTTTCGTCAGTTGCTCTTTCATACACAACAAGGCTTGTTTTCTCTGATGTCCAGCGTGAAAAAAAGTGCATTTTGAAATAGCAGAGCTGGGTGCTGTAAATTATAACAGGATCCTGAAAAATAAAGAGAGGCACAGAAAAACAAATGGGCCTGCCAAACGTGAAAAGGGGCAACATAACAAAAGTGAGGAGGCAAAATGTAGTGAAAACGTATATAAACGTATATTATACAACAACACAAGTTTTTTCTTTATCAGGTATTTGTCGGGGCCCAGTGTTTCCTGGTTTCAAATACAGATCTTTCAAGGGAGCCAGTGCAGCCACTGTGACCTACAGACCCTTATCAGGGCAACCGGTGACCTTCTCCTCATACTACAACGGTGGTGGCGAGTTCAGTTTGTACGGAGAAGGAGACGCTGATCAGACAGTAGAAATCCTCGCAAGGTACAACAGTCTACCTGACAGACCGGCGGCCATCGTGAAGTCAGTCGTCGGGGATAACGGGGTGGCCATTCTTACAGGGATACATCCCGAATACGACAGCAGCCTAATGCCACGAGATGATCCGTTCGTTCAATGTTTTGTCCACCAACTTGACAAATGGGACGCAGAGAGGATCGACTGTTTTACCGACCTTCTGAGACGCTTGAGAATAACTGTGAACTTTTGATGAGGTGTCTTTTATCAAGTATTTTATAAATGCATCTGTACAGTGGTCGGAAAACATGAGCCGTTCGTGGTGTTGAGAAACTTACCCTAGACTGGCTTTTTGTGCTTAAAGTTAAATGGATCTGAAAGTTAACCACTTAATCTATAAACTGAATGCATTGATCACAGGAATGTCTAAAGTGTTTTGATACAAAAATCAAAATAACACATATTAAAAAATATTTGCATGTAATTATGATAAATTAGGTTTTTTGTAAGAAGATGGGCTTGGTTAATAACTTAATAGCTATTCAGACTGACCAATCAAGAAATTACTAATCTTGTAATAGTTTCTCAGTGACACCTAATGAATATTTCTCATTGTTTTTTTTCAGTAGGTTAGCAATTTGTGGTCATTTTATGGAGGACTATTTGATCTCAGGGCTGTTACAATACATTCATGTTGGTTCAGTATTTTGTTTGTTGGGAACAGACATTTAATGTTGTGTTTTTTCTTCTGTTTTTGTGGTTTTCAGTGTTACATTTTATAGAAATATATGTATATGTATATACAAATGTAAAATGTGTTTTTCAGTTTGCAAAGTAATTTTGTGCATTTTGAGTAATTTTTGTAATAAAACAAGGCATCCGAAATGCTGCAAAACTACTCAAAATTACACCATCCTATTCCTGTATGTTAAATATCATGAATACAGCATTCTACCTAGCATTAGAAAAATAGGAGTCATTGCACCATCCTATTCTTGTATGTCAAATATCATGAATACAGCACTCTACCTAGCTTTATTAAAATAGGTGTTATTGCACCATCCTATGACTGTATGTTAAATATCATGAATACAACACTCTACCTAGCATTAGAAAAATAGGAGTCATTGCACCATCCTATGACTGTATGTTAAATATCATGAATACAACACTCTACCTAGCATTAGAAAAATAGGAGTCATTGCACCATCCTATGACTGTTAAATATCATGAATACAGCACTCTACCTAGCATTAGAAAGACAGGAGTCATTGCGCCATCCTATGACTATGTTAATATCATAAATACAGCACTCTATCTAGCATTACAAAGACAGGAGTCATTGCACCATCCTATGACTATATTAAACATCATGAATACAGCACTCTACCTAGCATTACACAGACAGGAGTCATTGCACCATCCTATGACTATGTTAATATCATGAATACAGCACTCTACCTAGCATTACACAGACGGGAGTCATTGCACCATCCTATGACTATGTTAATATCATAAATACAGCACTCTACCTAGCATTACAAAGACAGGAGTCATTGCACCATCCTATGACTATATTAAACATCATGAATACAGCACTCTACCTAGCATTACACAGACAGGAGTCATTGCACCATCCTATGACTATGTTAATATCATGAATACAGCACTCTACCTAGCATTACACAGACAGGAGTCATTGCACCATCCTATGACTATGTTAAACGTCATGAATACAGCACTCTACCTAGCATTACAAAGACAGGAGTCATTGCACCATCCTATGACTATGTTAATATCATGAATACAGCACTCTACCTAGCATTAGAAAGACAGGAGTCATTGCACCATCCTATGCCTATGTTAAATATCATGAATACAGCACTCTACCTAGCATTACAAAGACGGGAGTCATTGCACCATCCTATGACTATGTTAATATCATAAATACAGCACTCTATCTAGCATTACAAAGATCGGAGTCATTGCACCATCCTGTGACTATGTTAAACATCATGAATACAGCACACTACCTAGCATTACAAAGACAGGAGTCATTGCACCATCCTATGACTATGTTAATATCATGAATACAGCACTCTACCTAGCATTACAAAGACAGGAGTCATTGCACCATCCTATGACTATGTTAATATCATGAATACAGCACTCTACCTAGCATTACAAAGACGGGAGTCATTGCACCATCCTATGACTATTTAATAGCATGAATACAGCACTACCTAGCATTACGAAGACAGGAGTCATTGCACCATCCTGTTACTATATGTCAAATTTCATGAATACAGCACTCTACCTAGCATTAGAAAGACAGGAGTCATTGCACCATCCTATGACTATGTTAAATATCATGAATATAGCACTCTACCTAGCATTACAAAGACGGGAGTCATTGCACCATCCTATGAGTATGGCTGTTAAATAACATGAATACAGCACTCTACCTAGCATTAGAATGACAGGAGTCATTGCACCATCCTATGACTAGGGTGGCAGTGTTCAGTCAAAGAGTTCGCTTGTTGGTTTTGCACAGATCCATGTTTGAAGACTACGTGTCATGTCATTATCTGGAATAGGAAGTAAATTCTTGAGCTTAGTGATAGCCAAGGAGTTACTTTTTAAAAGGACAATTGGTTTGTCACCAGCAGTGCAAAATGATAAAAATGATACACCAGGTTTTCCTTGTCACAAATGTGGAGGGCTATAATTTTGGGTAATGTTTAAACAAGCTGATTACAAAACTGTTATTACTTCATGGGGTAATGTTTGGTGTCGTTTTGTTCCAAGAGGATTAAAATTTCTAAAAAGAACCCAGCTCTTCAGAATACCCAGTACCCAGTTTGCTCCCTTGTGTATCCAGGCGTGCAAAGTGTTTGTTGGTTTTACTCAGATCCACATTTGAAGGCTAATTATTTGGAATAGGAAGTAATTGTTTAAGCTTACCGTACTGATAACCAATAAGTTACTTTTAAAAACGACAATTGGTTTGTCACCAGCAGTGCAAATAGTTTAGATGTAATGAGGCTTAGTATTCATACACTGGGTTTCCTTCTAAAAAAATGGGGAGCGATCATTTTGGATAAATTTCAAACAAGCTAATATTGTGAAAATTTTAATAGCTAAACCTTTATTCAAATGAGTGTTTTTGTAAACTTTGATGAGCAAAGTTTCCATAAATATATGTGCGATATCCACAAACTCCTGCTTGGCTGTGGTTTGTATGGGTGTAAACATTGTCAAAAATGAACCCAAAATCATGCAGTTTGCGAACATTATGATGAAAGTAACACAGACATTTAACTAAAAATATTTAAAATAAGTAGTTTTTATAATTATGACCCTTTTTGTCATTTCCTTGAGACTAAAACCACCTGTATCTTTCTTTATTTTAAACTATAGGTGGGCATTTAGGAAACCATGGGCGGGTAAGCATAAATCTCAGCTGAAGATTCACAAATAACTGTGGTCTTATACCTATGTTAAAATCATGAATACAGCATTGTACCTAGCATTAGAAAGGAGTCATTGCACCATCCTGTTACTGTATGTCAAATTTCATGAATACAGCACTTTGCCTAGCATTAGTAAAATGGGAGTCATTGCACCATCCTGGTACTATAGGTTACATTTCATGAATACAGCGTTCTACCTACATGTGTAGTATGTGAAAACTGGGGGTCGTCGTGAGTTACAGGTTGTTTTGGGAGTCATGCATTGAGAAATGTGTCATCATTTCTTTTGCCTTTTACACATATATTCCACTCCTGCCTCTTTGTAGTGTTATTTTTAATGACTTTTTAATTCATTATCCACAAACTAAAGCATTTTTATTTCAGAACTTTTGGGGGAACATGCCCCCAAAACCCTAAAATCACTCACGATTTCAGTCTGTTTCGACCCTGTCTGTCAATATCCTCCAACTCGGTCTCCACACCTATTTCAACTTCATCTGTGTACTTCCCTGCATCCATGGGTGCAGTCTATGTACTTCCCTACACCCAACTTCATCCTCGTGCTCTGCCACTAATTAACATAGTCGGGTCAATATATGAAAAATAATGGCTGAACCCCAAACAAATTTATACAAAAGGTTTTTTGGTTTTAATGTTATCCATGGGTCATCAGTTATTGCAGAAAAAAAGTCTCCCAAAATCTGACCCCGGGAACATGGTTAATTTGCATAATTTCAAGATGGCGACCCCCCTCAAATTTCAATCTATTACAAACGTTTTACTGGTTCAGTTTAGACCCTATAAATGTATTACTAACATATAGAAACATGATAACAAACAAACAAACAAAAATGTATATCGAAATTGTTTTGTGACATCATAGTTACGTCAAATTGATGTCATGTGACGTCATGGCTGCCATTTGTAATTTAAAGTAAAACAAAAGAAGCTAATTATTAGATATTTGCTCGGTTTTTCCCACATTGAAGTACCCACAAATAACCGTGTGCACATGTAACATATACTAGTATCAGAAAAACAACAGGTGCGTTATTTATGGCAATGCACATAGTTTACGTGGTTAGGCCATCGGTCAACAGACTGGTAGGTACTGGGTTCGGATCCCAGTCGAGGCATGGGCTTTTTAATCCAGATACAGACTCCAAACCCTGAGTGAGTGCTCCACAAGGCTCAATGGGTAGGTGTAAACCACTTGCACCGACCAGTGATCCATAACCGGTTCACCAAAGGCCATGGTTTGTGCTATCCTGCCTATGGGAAGCGCACATAAAAGACCCCTTGGCGACAGTGGGTTTCCTCTCAAAATCTGTGTGGCCCTTAACCATATGTCTGACATCATATAACCGTAAATAAAATGTGTTGAGTGCGTAATTAAATAAACCATTTCTTTCTTTCTTCTTTGCACATAGTTTAATAACTTTTTAACTGGGTTAACTAGAAAAAGTTGCAGCTATTAGTCAGTCCAACATTCAGGTTGTTAGACCAAGGGCTTTCGTTGTACCGCTTCAAATTGGACTTGCTTCTCAAGTACATCATCTCTACAAGTCCAAGTTTC
>JAECMU010094513.1:10540-28343 GCA_016106625.1 Dracogyra subfuscus | reverse complement strand
AAAAAAAACAACAACATTTAAAGAAGTAATTTCGACATAACATTTTGAAGGCAGATCAAAAAGTTAAATTGCGATTGATATGTCCACGTAAGTGGCCTTGTTAATGCCGTTTGGGTGCACAGCATATAGGGACAAGCTAAATTTGCGAAAGTAAAACCACCGATATCCGTCCGCAAATTAAAAAACACAGTAGGGTTACCCTAATTGTTCGGTGAGTTCCGAATAGGATTCAACGGAGTTTGTCGGAGAGCGCCGAATAAAGACACTCCCCACAAAATAAAATCACTTCCAAATACAAATATACCAGTAAATAAAACAATGTTAACATACTGATCCTGCTTGTAGTTTTGAGGTTTACGAATAAAAACAAAAATATTATTTACTATTACAGCTATTAATAGCGATTATTATTTGTATTTAGTGACGGAATTGACCGAATTTTTCCCCTTGCTGACTCAATAAAGGGAGCTAACTGGTCGTTAAAAACCAATGCGCATGCTCAAATAGCCATTTTGTTGAAAGGAGAAGAATTTACTGACTGGGCAAGGCATTAAGAAAAGTCGCTATTTACAAACTACAAACATAAAAATGGCTCTGAAAAGAATAAATAAGGTAAGCCGGTTGTATTGAGAAACAAAATAACGATATAGAATGGATATTAAAATCAAAATGTGACTGGAAAATGAAATAAAAATTACCACTTGCCGCCATTGCCTTGCTGTGATTACGAACAGGACGTTATTCACGGATCATGTGAATGATTTTATCAAAGGATACTGTCACTAATTGATTTGTTTTATTGATAGTCGGATGCATATTTATACAAGCACCGTTGCTTTTATCATCATGTTTTTGGGAAAAGTTTACTAGTTTAACTTTTCCCAAAAATACAATTTTCTAGTTTCATATACTCATATTCATAATGATAATACTGGCATGTCAAAATCATTTGATATCGGATATGTGGGTGAAAAATAAAAAAAACTAATAATTAATCATCATTGGCCCTCACCAAAAAATAGTTTGAGATCATCTAGATGGGATAATTTTCCTTGCTCATGCCAAAATAATTTGAATGCCTGATGGATGTTTTGTGTTGGTGTCAGGCTAAAACGTCACCTTACCAAAATGGCACCACTTTTTGATGGCTAAAACAGCACCAAACTTTTTTTTTAACGCTTTTCAGACGATTCGACCACTGGACAATTCGTCCACTCGATGACTGCATTTTTTTCAAACATATTAATAGTTATTTCTTTGACATTGTAATCGTTTCTTAACATTATTTTGTGGTTTACTATAACCTAAACAGTAAAATAGAGTTAGAAATGAACATTAACTGATTGTATTCATTATCATGCGTACGATTCGTCCACTCGAAATACATATATTACTCATTGTATAGAGAAAAGAAACCACAATGAACAACATCAGACAAGTTGTTTTAGACGTGACTTAGTGAAACATTTGTCATAATTACTTCTGTACACTTAATTGGTAAAGCAAACAGAAACCAGACAAGTTGAAAGGGAAGGGCTAAAGATTATCTTTATTGGGCATATTGTACTAACAACATCCTATGATATGTAACATACAGGTAGTTAGCGTTGCAGCTTTGAAATAAGGCGTGTTGTTTTAGATGCTAGTAGTTCCAACCTGGTCAAACAAGCTTAAGCAGTAAGGAGCCTGCATTGCTAATTACTTCACAATATCACAATACAGGACACCTGTACACTTAAAACAAACAGAAACCAAACAAGTTGAAAGAGAAGGGCTAAAGATTAGCTGTACTGGGCATATTGTACTAAAAACATCCTACGATATGTAGCTAAGTAATCTAATCATAATGCAATATAATTTATTTTCGTCTTTGACGCATCAAAAAACAATAGTGGACGAATTGTCCGGAGCTGATTTTTTGTAGTGGACGAATCGTCTTGAGTTCCTAAGTGGACGAATTGTCCAGTGGACGAATCGACTGCATCCCGTTTTAACTCATTTTAACTGTTAAAACCATCATGACAATAACAAGACTGGACCATTATTTTGCATGCTACATTCCAAAATGTTTAGGTATAGCTCTCCACCAACCACCAAATTGGAGTAAGATACATATTCATGAAGTTTAGATTTCCAGGTCACATTATCAGCATTTCTATCGATCAACACAATTTCTAAGTAAGAAACAAAACACCATTTATATAATGTATATATCATTTTTAATACATTACACGTGACAATAATAATTAAATCAGGGCTCGACAGTAAGGATTGTCCGCCTGTCCGGGACAGGTAGAATTTACTGGGGACATGTGAATACCCCATTTCACCTGTCCGCCCGGACAGGTGCTTCAAAATCCGATGATATCGGTAATTTTTTGCGTTTATTTGGCGTGAACACGATCTTGTTGATTCTGTCCCAATTTCTGAACTTGATATTTCTGTAACTTCTAATACGCCATAACATGCTATAATGCAACAGATCATTTGTGATACTTCTTATGGCAAGCCATGGCTTTATGTAGCAGGCTGTCATTGGTTAATTGCTGTCATCTGCTGGACTGGAAAAGGGCCAGATCGCGATCGAAGCGGGTTATATTTACTAGAGTTCTCATTAATCCAAAAATATTGAGTCCACAGACTCATGACCTTATATTTTGAGAATCCATTAGGAATGTAGTCCACATTTGAAGATGAATTGATATGTCCGAAAAAATATCAATTGAATTGTATAACAACTGACAACACAAAAACACTGACATTTAAATGGTTTTATGTCTTAATAAAAAGTACATGAACATGAATACAAAATTTATAAAAATGTATGATAAAATATAAAACAAATGCCAGGTAACTCATATATATTCAACTAATAATGCGAAGAAGAAAAAATATTGTGAACTAATTTTCGGTTTGATGAAAACATTTGAGATGTGCCAGGGACCGTTTCTCACAAAACAACCCTTCTTAATCAATAAAAACGTGCAGTATTTCAGTAGAATTTGGAAGTAATTGGCAGAGTAGCAAAATACCTACATACATGATATATCTATCTGTATAAATAGTTGAATCAGCAAGATTGAAAGTAGACGGCAAAATAATTTAATGAGGGTAACATTGACGGACAATTTCGCACCATAGATTATTAGTTGTCAATGCCGGCACCTATTGAAAACAATAATGTGACATCCAGTGGAAAAAAAAGCCATAAATTATCTGCCAAATAATTTAATTTTTATCTCTTTCTGACGAAGCATAAACTTGTGTTTTGCATGATAATATAACCACATCATGAAAACATTGTGGTATATGTGATGGGACAAGTAGTTTTATTTTTTGCATGTCCTATAGGACAGGTGCCTTAAAAGGTTAATGTAGAGCCCTGTTAAATGTTCCTACTAAACATTACACACACACAAACTTGCCTCAAACTTTCATTTTAAAAATTAGATACTGACGTCAGACAAAATACAAAAGAAAACATTTTATTAAAAGAATACATTAATGCCAAATAAAGATCACCGTTCCTTTTTTTTTTTTAAACGTCGTGCCGTTTTAGCCAATGCATGGTTCCGTTTTGTCCATATGTTTTGGTGCAGTTTTAGCCAATGTGAGGTTCCGTTTTCGCCAATGTGTGGTGCCGTTTCAGCCCGCATGATTTTGTGTCCCAGTCGCATGGTTTCTTAGGATTAGGCTGAGTACTATGACTGTAAGAGAGCTAGACGGAAATTTGGACATAAAATGATAAATACACTCTCATTACAGTCAAAGACTAAACATTGAAACAATTTCCGCTTTAATAACTCAACAGTCCTATGTTTGACATCATATATAGATGCAGTTGATTCGTCCGCTTAAAATTCGACCACTAACAAACTCAAGACAATTCGTCCGCTACAAAAAATCAGTTCCGGACAATTCATCCACTGGGTTTTTATTTCCTCGGTACATTTCGTCCACAGACTAAATAATGTGTGCTACATGTACGTGGGGGCTAAATAAATTATTACATATTTTACCCCATATTTTTTTTTGCCGTGTCATCAATTTACAAAGGTAAAAATAAATTATATTGCATTAGATTACACTTGATATATGTGTTTGTAACATACTAACAATGCTCTGCAGACATAATTCTTTGGCATTTCTTTTTATTCGGTTATTGTTTGTTTCTATAGTATAGGCTATGCCTTTCACGCTACATGTCGTAGGATGTTTTTAGTACAATTTCCCAGTAAAGAAAATATTTAGCCCTTCCCTTTGAACTTGTTTGATTTCTGTTTGCTTTACCAATTAAGTGTACAGAAGTAATTATGACAAATGTTTCACCAAGTTGAATCCAGTCAAGTCTAAAACAACACGCCTTGTTTGACTGACATTTGTTGTTTTGGTGAATTGTTTTTTAATGTACATTTAATTATATTGGAATTAAAGACAATAATTTTTTTAATTTTTTTTGAGGTTATTAGGCATATGGGGATAACATCTGATGAGGGAGGGTACAGCGGATATAATGTACGCCATTGAAGGAGAACATGACATGGGGTGGGGTGGGCGTAATAAAGTCTTCCGATGTGGAGGCTTGCATTTCCTATTTACCACATCGTGACATGTGAGATAACATAAGAGCAAGTGGACGAATCGTCCGCATGATAGTGAATACAAACAGTTAATAAAAACTAGATATTAATGTTGAATTCTAACTCTATTTTACTGTTTTAGTTATAGTATACCACAAAATAATGTTAAGAAACGATTACAATGTCAAAGAATAACTATTAATATGTTTGAAAACAAATGCAATCATCGAGTATCCGAGGTGAGTGGACGAATTGTCCAGTGGACGAACCGTCTGGAAAGCGTCAAATACCTTTACATCGATCATCAGGGTTCTCATTCATCCAAAAATAAGGACTCGTGACCTTATATTTTGAGAGTCCATTAGGAATGTTGGAGAGTCCATTAGGAATATTGGAGAGTCCATGAATTGATACATATCCAATAAAATATCAAGTGAATTGTATAACAACTGACAACACAAAAACATTGATATTTAAATGGTTTTATGTAGTAATAATATAATTTTTTATTATTAAAATGTATGATAAAATATAAAACAAATACCTGGTAACTAATATATATTCACTAATAATGCGGAAAAAATATATATATATATATTGCGAAAAAATTTGGTTTGGCTAAAATATTTGCAAAAGATAAAAAAAAAAATTGTAACTCGAGTTTTAGAACCAAACTTTTTGAATTTGAGTTTTAGAAGCAACCATTTCAACCAGTTTTGTTCAGTTGTTCTGCCTCACAGTGTTAATAAGCACTGTTTGCATGTCCACGTGACCAGTCCATTGTTTGCCGATTTACTTTGTACAGTAAATTTAGATGTTTAAAAAAACATCGTACTGAAGTTAAATAAAAATATACTGCGTCCACAGGGACGCACGTTTATGCAATATGGTGTGTCCCATCCTTGATCGCTGCATCAGGGACCCGGGTCTCCAGGTCCGTGAGAACCCTGGATCATTTTTGAGTTAACTGATTAAAAAAGTCCACATATTAATCACTACTGTAGAATACTTTAGTTTCGCGTGGGAATGAAATTCATGAAAATATAATCCACGCGAAAATAAAGGCTCGTTCAGCTGTACCACATTAGTTTCCAATGCATGAGGCTAGTAGTAACAAAGTGCTGCTCCTTCCTGTCACAGAACAAACCACAAAACAAAAGCTGTTTAAAACTTTAAATCAAGAACACGATGATATTAAAACATACAAGCACTAAAAAAACATGCCCTAACAATCAGTTCATCGGCAGCGTCTACACATGTTTAATGATGGAAGTAAACATGCATTATCACAGTATATTAAAAATGTGGAAGTGAAAAATTACGGACTGGGCTATGTTCAGATGTTTCACAATTTTATTTTTATTTTTCTCAAAGGCCTGCAAGTCACCTGTTCGTATTAAATCTGTTTTTTTATTTCATAGCATCAAATATATTGTTTCAATCATACTTAAGTTACTGAGTACTAGTAGCTTGTGGCTTCAAATTTCGGTTTTTGTTTTTATAACAATTATAAGAATTAAGAAAAACTGAACACGATAAGCACCTTCTGTAATCTTATTAACTTGTAAACAATAAAGTCTTGATTTGTTAAAGCAGGAAAACTACTGTTTGATGGTTTCACAGTTTAATTACAGCAGATCTCTACTGTGTATAGCACTCGTGTGAACATGTAGAATTAGTTCTACAGATTAGCGTAACAACCGGCAAAACTAAGTTCCATTTTAAAAACAAAATTATTATGTTATATAAGGTTTTTTTATTGATGGGGTTTGGGGGATTCGCGAATTGACCCATTTTCATTAAATCAAGAAAATAAAGTGTAATAGACAGCCTACAGAAAAAAACCTGACAGTACTAACATTCAGCTAAGCTTCGGTAAACTCTGGACAGCAGAATTCTGTTCACGGACCTAAATCTTGACATTGTGTCACATGATCGCCCACTCTGTCATTCAGTTTTTCAGGGGTGTCTCAAAATGACAAGTGCCTGACTATCACAAAAAGTTTGTTTTGTGTGACGACACCACTAGAGCACATTGATTCATTAATCATCGGCTATTAAATGTCTGATATTTTGCTATTTTATTAGTGTTAGAGAGGAAACCTGCTACATTTTATCATTAGTATCAAGGGAACTTTTATATGCATCATCCCACAGACAGGATAGCACATACCACGGCCTTTGATATACCAGTCATAGTGCACTGGGTGAAGCGAGAAATAGCGCAATGAACCTACTGATGGGTATCGATCCCAGACCTATAGTGCATCAAGTGAGTGCTTTACCAATGGGCTGTGGACAATCACCAAAGCGACAGTGTGGTATATACACACACAATTACATTCATATTTTCTCAAGGTGAAAAATATTTCATCTAAGAGTCATATGCCTGCTTGGCATGTGTACCACTCTGGCATATCAAAGGCTGTGGTATGTGCTAACCTATCTGTGGGATGGTGCATAGGGCTATAAAAGATCCCTTGCTACTAATGATAAAATGTGTCGAGTTTCCTCTCTTAACATTATGGTAAAATTACCAAATATTTGACATACAATAGCCTGTGATTAATGAATCAATCTTGTGGTGTCGTTACACAAAACAAACTTTTTTTGTGATGGTCAGGCACTTGTCAATTGTGACAAACCCTGGAAGATGGAATGGCTGAGTGGCGATCATGTGACGCAACATCACGATATATGTCAACAAACTTTAAAATTCTGCTGTCCGGAGTTTGCCGAAGCTTAACTAAATGTAGGTGGTGTCAGGTTTCTTTCTGTAATGTGTGTATTAGTGATTAATATGTGGATTTTTTTTTTTAATCAGTTAGATCTCAGTTAGATCGAAATTTGATCAGTGTGAAGGTATTTGACGTCAAGCATAGAATTGTATTGATATTAGAGCGGAAATCTTTGCCAACTTTTTGGTTGTTAGGAATTGCCCCCAAAATACATAGCTTGGTCTCTGACTGTAATGAGTGTATTTTTGTCCAAATGTCCGTCAAGCTCTCTTACAGTTTGACGTCAAGCATAGAGTACTCGGGCTACTACAGGGTAAAACAGGTATGGCGCTATACCCCAATCGTTTGCAGATTTTTTTTAAAAGTTAACCTTTTGACTAAATTAATTACTCTTATTACTGTATGATTTTCATAACCCTAACCAGGCGTTGACCTTAAGTGTTGGCTACCAGGTTACAAAATCTAGTAGGCCTTAGTAGAAAAAGTCAAAGAATTTATTAATTTAAAAAAAATGTTTTATGGTCACCTGGTGGGTAAACATTATACAGTGAAATATACACTTATTAAAACTGCATGATAACTGTTAATGAACAATAAAGATTTTACTTAACATCACTGTATAGAATCTGGGAGAAATACTCGAAACTACGACATTAATATGTGAAGAATGATGTGGCATTATAATATTGTGTAAGCTTTCATTACGAGATTAGGCCTAAATAATAATAATAATAATAATAATACCTACCCACATTTAAAACTACTGGAGTGAATATGGTATGAAAAAAATCTAACCACCAAACAACCAACTTTTTCCAGAAATACACTAGTATTTATTATTATTAATAATTTGTTTTTTTCCTATCAAGGGTTACAAAATATTATTGAAACACTTCATACGATTTTCACAAGTAGAACGATCTTTAAATAGATATTGCATAATTTAATACTTAAAATTGCTGCAACTATGTTCAATAGGTGTCATTTTAAAGAATCTTAACAAAACTTTCTTTATTCCAACAAAATAGTGGCTTTTTATTGATGACAATAAACTTGTCACTGCCGTAAGCCCAGACAGGAGATTACCATCTGTTTTTGTGTTATCACGCAACACGGTCAGATGTTATTTCGAGCAAGGTTATCACGCAAAGCCATAGTAAACGATTAAAGAGATTTCATTAAAATTAATTTGTAAGAAAGATTAATATTTTTAACATTTAAAATATTTGTCAATTTATACATTTATTTAACATAGTAATAAATATTAATTTTGTAAACAGTAATTTATACAATTAATTTTGTAAACAGTAATTTATACAATTAATTTTGTAAACAATAATTTAACAATTTGTATAGGTAGTCTAGAAGGAAATAAATCGCTGTTGAATTATTGTTTTATATAAGTAGGCTTAAAAATAAAGTCTGTGTCGTTGATTGTCATAAATGACTACGAATAGTTAACGCATGACCCAAATAAAAATTAATGACCAGTATGAACCAGGTATATCTGGTCACTGGATTGCATCAAATAAAAAATAAAAATCCTACCATGGGCAAATATACTCTATTATTTCACTAAATCGTATTGCGCAACTGCCACCTATAGGTCATACTAGGGGAACAATTAAGTTGCAGCAGGAGGAAGGCTGGCATTTAAGACACCAGTGATATGCCAAAACATACTAGCGGACTACCAGGGTTAGACATCTGGTAGTCAGAGTGAGAATCGGTAGCCAAAACACCCCAGGCTACCCCTAGGTTCAAGCTCTGCAAACCTTAATTTTAACCCATTTTCTTGCTGAGGGAGGCGCCCATAACCCCCTATTGACTGATTGCATTCAATTTCATAGTGCCAAAATATATTTTTGGCAGAAACACAGCAGTCAGGAAAATTCCCAATTATTTCCCCCTATTTTGGTTAGTAGGATTAGAGTTAGTCTATGCATGCATCAGTATAAGGGGTGGGGTGTTGAGAAGCGGATATCTTTCTGCAGACCATAATCTAGAATTTAAAAAGTAGACATACTTTTCCTTTCCAGAAGGTTTTGCCATTTAAAGAAAATACTTGTAGGTTTCATTAACAGGGCTAAACATTCACACGAATCAACAAATCGCACAAGTATAAGATATTCGAATCTTATTTGATTCACTTGAAATATTTTCCAAATAATTATTAAATTGAGTAATCAGTGAGTACAACATTACCAAATTAAAACTTTTTTTTTTTTTTAAATAGTCCGGTCATCAAGCTTCAGTTTAAACTGGCTTCAGATCTGTGCATGTTTGAAACAGTGGTTTATCAAGACTGGTCTGGCCTTGAGCCAGGCGGTAGTTGGCCCATTCTCTATGAACCAAATTGCGAATTGTTCAATTTTTACATAATAACAATGGACCTTAATTAAGTGTTCCTAAATTTACACCAAACATTTCTATGTTAGTTCGCTGATATTATGTTCCAACACATTGAATTACCGGCTCTTTTTAATCATTACATGTTTTTGTCGCTGGTAGAAATATGCTTCAGAAATATCCATACAAACATTGAACCAATGCGCAAAGGTATAGTATGCACCGTTTACAAATAAGCTATCGTCGAAAACTAATAATGGGCTGTGTTCAGCCAGACAGAGCATAAAAATATCGATTTGTGTGGCCACATTGAGAACCAATCAAATAGTTTGCGAACATTAGCAAAATGTTTACTGGCTGAAGTTGGGGCTGGTAAGACACCTAAAAACACTGTCGTGTCCCCCTCTTCCCCACCCCCCCACCACGAAAGTTTGTTTTTTTTTGCTTTAAAATTGGATAAACTGTTAATGACAAATTGGTTATTCTTTTCAATAAAGAGTAAGGTGCTCTTTTTTTTTTCAATCAATATATGCTACAGTGAGTAGCGTATGACACAGATTTCTCTATACTAACACTATTGATAAAGTTCTTCTCTGAAAATGTTTAGAATCAGAGGATTCCAGTGGACTGCTTCCATGGGAATCCATATGGATTCTCGTGGAATTTTGTTTATCCCCGATTAAAAACATGATCATTGTGTTAAAATTAAAGTAATAATTAGTATTTTCTGGCATTAGTGAAATGAATTTGTCTGATAATTAACATTGCTTGATTGGTCACTGTAAACGTTGCGACATGTTGATGTAACATGGTTTTTCGTCAGTAACACTACGTGATTGCTGTACACACTACATAGTAAACTGGAGGTGCATGTGAGAATAACCAAAAACAATTGTTTGACATTAGGGGATCACACAGACTTCTTTTTTTGTGTTTTGTAAAATAAAATAATAATATTAAAACTTTGATCGTTTGAGCAAAACCAGAAGTTGGAATTGCCAGTGACTGTTGGATGGATAACATCTTCGGTTCCATTAAAAGACGAGTTCGCTTGTATTTCGTATACACTTTTTTGTAATCAAAATTAGGAGTATGTCTTTCCACAAAGTCTATCAACACACAACATGGTAACCACCAAGCTCCTCCCACCCCCAATTTGGTGGGGGTTTTGTGTGGTTTTTTTAAAGGGGGTGGTGCTGCGCGGCCACCATCCTTTAATTTTCACCCAGCAAGAACACTGAAGGGATTGGTAAGAATGTAAATATTGAATATCAAGCGGACATAATCAAAACGTAGAAAAGTAACGATTACACCAACTCCCACAACTGTAACTTTGTCTTTTATTAAAATCTTAATTCTGAATACTTTGTTTTAAATCTCCCATTTTATGTCATCCATTTTTTAAATTTATTTTTATATAAGATCTAACCCAGGGGAGGTAACTATAAATTTGCATCCACATTTAATCCCATGGGTTTAAATTTGGAAAAGTTTCCTTTTTTGAAGCCCATGGGCTTAATTTCGTGTGGTCTTAAATACGGGAAACCCTGGTAGGTGGAACTGTGATAGTTAATGATGTATGTTATAATAAATGTAGTACTATATTGATGACTTTGCTTGTACATTTCAGGAGCTTCAGGATTTAGGTCGTGACCCTCCTGCTCAGTGTTCGGCAGGCCCTGTAGGAGATGATTGTAAGTTGAATCACTTACTACCAGTAGATAAGATAAGCCAGGTGGGCAGTATCTATAGCCTGAACCACATTGTTTATTCTACCTTTAATTACAATTAGATTTTGTCCAGACTGTATTGGCCCATTATTGGGTATTTATATAGTAAATTAAATGTTTTTATTTTTAAATACTTCCGAAATAAGACATTCTGATTCACTGCAGTACTTTAATTTTCATTCAATAATTGTATCTTAAATTTACTAACATTTAAATTGTTGTTGAAACAGACTTAACCCAGACTGGCATTATTGATTGACAAATGTCAGTATGTATTACATTATTTATTGTTTATTTGTTTACATGCAATCAAATACTATACTGTTATTTAGTATAGTTTGTGTCGGCACTTGAATATATAAGTCACAGAAATAGCTGTTTTGATGACGGTTTTTATGCATATGATGTGTTTGGTGGCTCTGTATGTGTTGTGTTGGAAAGTATATAAAAGACTGTATAAATTGCCAAGAATAAGTATTGAAGATCTATATAGACTTAAATGGCCTAAGCAAAGAGGTGATTTTGTGTACGTTATTTGCAAAAAGGGAACTGCTGGTCTTAAGTTGTTACTGGCATGTAGTGAAAGCACATTCCTGGTTTTATACGAAGTTAAACCTGTTTATCTTAATTATGTAGGGGATGGATATAGCCCACTGGTAAAGTGCTCGCTTGATGTGTGGTTGATCCCCATCGGTGGGCCCATCGGGCTATTTCTCATTCCAGCCAGTGCACCACGACTGGTATATCAAAGGCTATGGGATGGTGCATATAAAAGATCCCTTGTTGTTAATCGAAAAGAGAAGCCTATGAAGTGGCGATAGCGGGTTTCCTGTCTCAATGTCTGTGTGGTCCTTAACCATAATATATTATGTCTGATGCCATATAACCAACCGTAAATAAAATGTGTTGAGTGCATCATTAAATAAACATTTCTTTGGGTTTTTTCTTAATTAGGTCTACTTCCTTTGTTCTTCTGAATGTCTGACCTTTTGTTTCTGTTTGTGCTTACGTACATGTTTATCTTTTTATTCTTTTCAGTGTTTCACTGGCAAGCCACTATAATGGGTCCAGTAAGTAGAACAGTTTGAGTTTTTAGTAGTTCATAAAGATCTAGATTTAGATATCTGTAGATTGTTGACACTAACGAACTGTTAAAGATTTGGTACACATTTTAATATTTAACATTTACTATATACAACTTTAAATGATACACTACTTTTTTTGTGTAAACTATTAATTTCTTGATCATCAGGTTGTTGGAGATTGTTGGAAGTTGATTTCTGTGTGCATAATTACTAAAAGAAATTCTACAAATTCATCTGGCTTCCCTTTGTAAAAAATATTTCATCTTATCTGCATCTCATTCCTGTTATTTTTGTGTGTTTGTTACCAACACTGGCTCTTTTAATAATTGATGGCAGTTTTATCATGATTTTTTCATTTGAGTTTCTTCTTTTCAGCCTGATAGTCCCTATTCAGGAGGAGTGTTTTTCCTGACTATTCATTTTCCAACAGATTATCCCTTCAAACCACCAAAGGTATTTTTATGGCTTAAAAATTTCATTTAATAAAGAAGTTATGAATATTATCCACAATTTAGAAAATTGGTTAAAACTGAATATATATTTTTTCACATGTAATTAGGGTATAATATCGTGTTTCGCTATAAGGATTTATATAAAAAATTTGATTTAGAGACTTAAGTTGAAACATAGTGATATCGCCCCTATTTTAATACTACACCTACCGTATAACCGAAAAAAATTGAGGATTTTTATTTTCGTGGGTTTCGAGGGTAAGTAATCGGCATCGAAAATATAAATCCTTGAAAATATTTCAAAACATAACAAATTCTATCTAAAATATTTATTGTGAAAACCATAACGCACTGACAATTTACCGGAACATTTTGTTTCCTGTCATGCGCAGTTCATCGGATACGACAAGAGAATAGTATATTCAAGACAACAAGTGATACTTATTTAAAGTTATTGTGTGAATCTCACTGTTTGTAGAATATAATGAAATATTTTTTAAATTTCATGTATTGTTATTGTCAATAGTTATATCTATCCTTGCTTGTTAATCAAGTATACACACAATAATAAATAAACATTACAGATAACCATGTACTGCTCGGACATTCATCAATACTGGATACACAAAACAATTAATTAGCACTGCTGACCGCAAGCACTGAAGAGTGTGAGTGACACATGTCAAGTTCAGATTAAACATCAAACACTACACAGACTGCCTTAAAAAACATCGCACACAAATCGTAATTGGCTTTACACGACTGCAAAGACTGATCAGTTGTCTTGCGAATAGCATACCGGGATCACTGTGACCAATTAGGTTACAGCCGAGTGCTCTATTGTTTAACTTTACACGTTGGTTGTATCGAACAACTGGCAGCCGAGACGAAACTTTAATCAACAATAATAAGTATTATTACAACTTGACTTGATAAAACTCGAAAATAAAATCACTTTAAATTTAGATGTGGCAAACAACAAAATTAAGAAACCTTGAAATGTTTTTATACCCCAAACCACGAAAAATTAAGACCTCGAAAATTTCCGGTTATACAGTATTCTGTAAGACATTTTATTGTGTTTTTATTAACCTTCTGACTACTGCAGGCGAGATATCTAACTCGACGTCACGCTAGTTGACATACAGTGCATTTCCCAATTCATATTTCCCGCCGTTTTTCACAGGGCACAGGTTTTTGGCAAGTATTTTCCGTTGACAACAATGGCTGCACATCGTGGTAATTTTCAGGGATCAATAGCTGATTGCAATATGAATCATAGTTTGGGTTTTAAAATTTTTTTGGGGTCATAGTGAATTATTTCGAGGAATTCGCCTGGTTTAATTTTGTACAAAATCACCTAACATATTTTCACTTAAACTTTATATTAAAACATAAAATAATATGCATTTACTAAAGGGCAAGTATTATTTTCAAACGTTTTTCAGAATTGTGCAGCATTTCAAAGCAGTTAATGTTTAAAAATCCAGTCATTTTCATCTTGTCTTTATCAATTTTATTGTCACAAAAAGTATGTTCTAAACAAAAATAAGATACTTCAGAATATGATATAATTATTTCTGATGAACCTGCTTACACCCTTTTGAGAACACAAACTAGAAGAGCAGCCCACAAGACACATACTGGTAACTGCTGTGATCGATCAGTGACCGGACCTTACTTGGGTGGGCGTACGTTCATTGCTGCTAACAAATTTTCATCAGATGTTAGTAATTTTGTTGAAGACGCAGAATTAATATACTAATGAAACGCCACACGTGAGGCTAAGTGACAGCATATTGGACAAGTTCTCGAAATTTTGTCATCACAATAAATCCTGGTTGTACATATGTCGTCCGATTTATCACAAAAATTAACTAATGGAAAAAAGGCTTATATGAAAATTGTATTAGAATAATTGTTTAACCGGACTACTGGATTAATTTTTTACATAAACTACGTTGAGGGTACAAATTTATTTTACTTTTTTTTGTAAATACAAAAAATAATGTTCATATATGAATTGGTAAATATTATTTCCATATTTTTTATAATTTCAGCAAATAGTCATTAAAATTTGTCAAAAATTTATAAGATTTAACTTTTATGGCCAGATATCCAATATTTATATCCCAGCCCTTGAAATTCAGATAAGTTTGCTACGGCAACTAAGTGCCGTCACAACTCAATTTTGCAACGGCACTATGGCGGCAATTTTAAAGAACCGATTATGCTATCAAAATTTATATATGATCCACTGCAGTAATAATATGATAAAACATGACATCTTATCTTTACTTTAGTACGCTTCTGTACTGGAATGAACCGATTTATATTAATTAAGGAAATATTGGGCCACACTAGATTATAATAATTTTTTCTTCTGGGATCTGTAATTGGAGTTCAGAGAAAAATGCCTACAGTCTTCACCATTTTCAGATTTGCGACAGCAGTGAAATGCTGTCGCAAATCAAATTTGCGATAGCTTTTGCGACGGCATTGCCGATTGCCGCCGCACATTTCGAGGGCTGATATCCAGTGGTTTTTTTGGTTTTTTGTGTCCTTTGTTGGTAAAATCGTAAAATATATGATCACATTAGCTGTCATGATCAACTATCAATTATTGTTAAGTAAAAATACTCGCCGAAAAACCACCATTTCAACTGAAAATGTCCCAAACTAAAGTGGCTATTATCAAGATTAGCCCCGATCAATGTGTTTCTGTTATTATTTTGTTGAGTGCTATGTGGAAAATGAAAGAAATTATGAATGAGTCTGTGATATACAGTGTCAGCTTGAGTGGGGCACTGAGGGGTATTTTTTTTGTTTTTGCTTGCTTTGACAAAATTCGAAGGTCTATCAGTCTCAGTCCAATTGAATCTTAATCATTGCATATTTATTATTAGTGCAACTGGAGGGGAACTATAGGTTCCGACTCTTGTCTGTCCCAAATATAGTTTTTTTTCACAATGCTTGTAGATACTGATCTGAAAGTTTTTGTATAGCTTTACCAAGTACTGTTACGGTTAAGGTTTGACTTTCTTGACAATTTACCTATTTTGACTTGGTTGTGGCCATAGATAGGAAATCAAGATTTCTGTACATTTTTTCCCGAAATGTCTAAAAAAATTGAGCTGAAATTTTGTGTATAGCTTTACTGTTACAAATTAATTTGAATGTCATGGCAATATATTTATTTTAGACAAGAGTTATGCCCCTTGAACTAACATGCATTTCTTTTGTTTTAAATGGAACTAGATTATAATTTTTACATCTAGACTTTCTCATGAAAAATTAAATCTGCCAAAAATAAAATAAAAATGATATTCTCAATTTGTTTTAACTTCAGGGCCCGTGCTTATAGACGTCACACATACATTAGTATGGTGTTGTCATAACATTACTGTCTCAGACTCAATTAGAGTCGAGAGTAGACTTAAAGCTTTCTAAGCACTGGCTCAGGTAATTGAAAGTTTGATTCTTCACATAATTATGAACTTGTTCACCACCCACTTTTTACAGTCATGGCACTTAAATTAGGAATGAACATTTGCTCGGCCAGTAAGCAAGGGACATGTATTTCTTTTGCAAGAAGAATGCTTATTGCCCTTTAATTACTTTTTTTTTCAAATGACTTGTAAAATTTTAATGAAAGAATTTATTTTGCAGGTTGCTTTCACAACAAGAATATATCACCCAAACATTAACAGCAATGGCAGCATTTGTCTGGATATATTGAGAAGCCAGTGGTCTCCAGCGTTAACTATTTCAAAAGGTAAGTTGTCATGGTTTTTGAACACAGAACCCTCTAGGTAGAAAAGGGACGTGTTTTAGTTCATTGGTAGAGTACATTCCTACTGTATGTTTTGCTATATTAATCAGTGCCTTGAAATTGGTATATCAAACATCTTGGTATGTGCTGTCATTGTTATAAAAATTAGAAAGCAACCGGTTTCTTTTCACACTGGACCAGCTGTTGCTAAAATCTTGTTGTACACAAAATGGCCATAGTGTAAAATATACTCGGAGGTTATTTACAAACAATCCCTTCCATTCATTGGTAGAACCATCAGGTTATGTGCCATTCCAACTAGTGCACCACAATTTGTATGTTATGGTATGTAAGATAAAGAATTAATATAGTTTATTATATAGATAAATCTATTTATTTTTGCCATGATTTCAATGTGTAATTACTTCACTTTTTTTTCTCTTTTTTTTTTACATCATTTTCTTTACTTTGTTGAAGATAAACAGTTATTTTTGACCTCATGGAATCAGAATTGAATAAGTAATCATATTTCAGAAAATTTGTAATAATGAAGTACATTTTTGTTTTATCATATGCAATAAAATAACAGATTTTTTTCTTCTTCAAATAGCAGATTTTTAGAATTTGATAACTTTGCCAATTAGATGCAATTAATCAGGTCATAGGTTGTCTTACTAACATGTAAGCAAACGTTCTACAGTGAAGTCCCAAATTTAATGGATGAATTTGTAGTAATTAAATAAACTAAAACATTTCTTCAATAGCATTTTTTCATTGTCCAGTGTTCTCACAACACAAATGTTTTCCACTATCTTGATAATTATAGGATAAAGACTGTTATTATTTAAGTATGTTTTGATATCATTAATATATATTGGGAATAAAAGTTAAATATTACGTTCATCAGACCCATACGATATATTTTATATTCCTAATTGACAATACCAGGGAAGACTATACAATTGTAAAAGATTGAAGGGACATACCCTAGTTTTTAAACACTAAGACATAGTTTTGACTATTAAGAGGCGGTTTTTTTATAACTGAAATCATACTTTACTTAAATTTTATTGTTTAAAGTATCCATTTCCGTACAT
>JAECMU010094513.1:0-10518 GCA_016106625.1 Dracogyra subfuscus | reverse complement strand
TCTCATATTTTTAAAAAGGCACGTGCCTCTGAGAAGTAACAGTTATGTAGTCGAGTTTTATTCTATTTTAGAGGGTATTTCACCATTTCAAAGTCAAAGACTCATGTTTCACTCAATTGTAAATGTGTTACAGGTTCGTAAATTAAACTAAACTTAATGTTAATTTTCATGACCTGAAACTAGGGTATGTCCCTTTAAACAGTAGTTTCCAAACAATTTTCATTTGACTAGAAATATAGCTAATTACGATTTTGAAAACGGATGTTCCCTGGATACCAAATCACGCTAAATAATAACCTGTATTTACATTACTTATTATTAAGAATGAGGTAAGTTTAAGGTACATTCATTCCGATTGTCAAGTAGTGTCATCAGTTATGTATATGCCAGTGACCAATGGTTTTATGTTTTGTAATATTGATGTTGTTGGCAGTTCTCTTGTTAATATTTTCATTGTTTTCTAGCCTGTATGAATAGCAGTATGTTGTTGAAGGTTTTTAAAGTTGATTTATTTTCCTCTTTTGTTTCAGTTCTTCTTTCAATCTGTTCGTTGTTGACTGACCCCAACCCTGACGACCCACTTGTTCCAGAGATAGCTAGAATATACAAGACAGACCGAAACAAATACCTACAGCTTGCAAAAGAATGGACGCATAAGTACGCCATGTGATGATGGGATGGTCCTATGATAGCAAACATTTTTTGTCTGTGAAAAAACAGTTTTCAGTACACTTAAACTTAAAAAACAAAAAAACAGTGTGAATCATTATTTTTTCCATTTCCTTCAATGAAGTTAGTCGGGGTTTGTACTAATAAACAAGTGTGCCATTGGG
Source organism: Dracogyra subfuscus (assembly GCA_016106625.1). Classification (NCBI taxonomy): domain Eukaryota; kingdom Metazoa; phylum Mollusca; class Gastropoda; order Neomphalida; family Peltospiridae; genus Dracogyra; species Dracogyra subfuscus. The sequence goes on along the minus strand of JAECMU010094513.1, from coordinate 9,685 downwards.
GAATGAACACAGCATTGAAGCAGCTGAAATATGTTGGGCTTTTGTTTTTTTGAAATACAATGCTGATCACTTGTTCTCCCAACATGTCTTAGTTTCGATTTCTGATTACTGATAGTTGTATTATGATTATGTATGCTACAGAATTAAGACATTGTCCACAGTAGCACGACAAAATGTACAGACCCAGGAGAAGTTGATTACTTTGTAAATGTTTACTAATTGTATTTAACTAGCTACATATCTGAAATGTCTTAACAAACAGCAAGCGCTTTTTTATTATGATTATTATTATTACCTGTAAATGTTCTTTTCTATCTGTTACCATCTGAGCTACTTATATTATATATACACACTCTGTGTCACATGGTGGTCTAACTGGAATTCATCTCCTAAGCACAAATTATCTCCATGGTAACGAATATTTTTGATGTATTTTTGCACTTTGAACTCTGACAGCGTGAGGGAAATACACACCAGCACTGCACAGTTTAAGTTGTAAATTCAAGGTGCATTGTGGTTGAATTGTTGCATCACTGGGTAAAGTTTTCATTTTAGTAGTTTTCAGGATTATTGCAGGTCCTTTAAAACCTGAAAAGAAACTGACACATACACAACACAAGTCTCACTTCAGTCGCTGTGGGCATTGTGTTGTCAATCTTAATGGTAGTAGTGCTAGCTCTGGTTGAGCAGGAAGTGTTGTTGCATTATCTATTAAACTTTCAGAGACTAGAAATGCAAAGATATTTTCCAACAAAATACAAGCCATTATCTCAACATTATTTTATCAAATTAAATTAAACTTTGCAGTTTGAGATTTGCAGAGGTAGCCATGGGGTTGCGTGTGTATTGGTTGATTACCTCATTGTTCTTGGCTAGCCAATAATGAATAATCAGTGTGCTCTAATGATGTCGTTAAACAAAGCTTACATTAAATTTGTTTTTGACTAGCACCTTGTGACTGGATTAGTAGTTGGGTATTTGAATCGAACTAAATTACGAAACTTAGAAGAATCTGGTGTTTGACAGTTTGACAAATATCCAATAGGAATATGACTCAGATCAGTGTTTTGCTATGGGCCATTTGGAAATATTGGTATGATGCGGTTGTTAAACACTATTTTCTTACTGTTAACTTTCAGTTAAAATGATAGAGAGAGAAAATCAAGTGCTCTCCAACTTTTTAATTCCTTGAATAACCTTAGTTCACGGATAGTTTACCCCCACAATACAGGCAGATGGCATTTGGTATTGTGATGTCTGTGCATACACTTGTGGACTTGTTTTGACTGATCTAGGTTTACTCCAATGTTTGAATCTGTCTGTCCTGCTTCAGTATAGTATCAAACGGAAGAATATTTGGAAAAAGTAAAGGCTTGTGTTAAACATTTGGGATTGAAAACAGCAATAGTCTCAAAGTCTGCCATGCTTCTTTTCTCTTTTTCTTTTTTAAAGGGGGGTGGTCACTTCGAACATTTTTTATACAGATTCTTTGCCGGAATGTGATGTAGCACCAACCATTTTGCCTCCACCGTCACGTGACACAGACCTCGAGACACACGTTTAGTGCTCTTTATACTTTATGTAACATATTGAACAAAATGTATTTACTGAACATGTGTACAGAGCTAGACCCTCTTTTCTTTTTTCTTTTTTTTAATTATTGTGTTCAGAATATGATGTGCTTGGGAGGTAGGGTCTGATGAATAATGTGAATTGTCATTCCGGACCTACGGTTGTCATTAAGCTGGTGTGTATAGTACATAAAGTTAAAGAAACAAATCATGTCTTCTTGTTTGTTCTTCTTTTTTTATTATTGTTTTCTTCTTTATACTGGTCTTAAATGTGTTATTTTCTGTCGGCATTTGTGAAGATTCTTCACGCATTGGAAGGGGCAGAAATAGAACAGTGGTAAGCTCTCGCTTCGTGCACAATCAAGTCTGGGGTCGAATGCAGTCAGTGGGCTCTTTGGGCTATTTGTCGTTCCAGCCAGTGCACTGTAGCTGGCACATCAAAGGATGGTGCATATTATAAAAGATCCCTTGCTACTAATGGAAAAATGCATCCGGTTTCCTTTCTAAATTACCAAATGTTGATATCCAAAAGCCTACGATTAATAAATCAAGTTGCTCTAGTGATGTTAAACAAAACAAATTTTTAAAACTTCATGCATGAAAACCATAATGCCCGTATATGGATTTGCCAGTCATATTGGTGTTATGTCATTAAACAAAATAAACTTCTTTTGGTGCCATGTTTGTGATCTTATATGGTCTCCAAATTTGACCAATGTAAAATACTGAAGTTTCTGTACAATCAACATATTTAGCATAATTTGGAAAGTTGTCAATCCTCCATATGTTGCTGAATTTTTTATAAGCAATCTTAGAAATAGCATATCGTAAAATCGTCATTAGTTTTGGCCAGGCGGGTTTTACAAGACATTTATTTTTTTCGTGAAAGTTCCTAGTGGGTACGGGTAAATTATTTACATGCTCATTTGGCACTAGAGATTCATGCATTTAAAGCGAAACGGCTGCAGCTCGACTAACAGTGACAGTTGCATCCCATGGAACAGGTATTCCTACAGTTGCCTTGCACCAAATGAGAAACCTTACAAAGTTTTTACCTGAAACAAATGATTGCACGGCTGTAACTGTAAGAGTGTCTAACGGTATAACCTAGATACATTTTGGGGCCAATGAAAGGCCCCATTCCCCTAATGTAAATTCCCAATCCAATACCAAACTTATCCCAATTACAACCCAACAGTTTCCCAATTAGGATTTCCAAAGTTGCTAAGTTAAAGAAGGAAACGGCTCTTTTTACGATATTGCTTTAATAGGTTGTGATGACTTTTTTCAACAATACCCTATAGCAAAAACGATTGAGGCAAGCAATAAACTACTCGCCAGTTGTAAGTTTTAGGCGAGTATGATGGGCGCGCGAATCGCTACTTGCCTGGTATTAGTATTGATAATTTGTGAAAATCCCTTTTTTTGTATTTGAAATATAATTTTTTCCCAACTGACCAAAAAGGGACCCATAAATTTTTTTCTAGATTATACCCTGTCTAATAACGGACTACCATTTGCTAACTAATTATATGTGGATGGATCGCGAAGTGCTGTGCTATACTGTCTGATTTGGCATCTATATGGACTGCCGACATTTAGCAATTAATAATTTAGAAGAGATTCATGCGCGTTATTTTTACAAACTTTACTTCCGTGTCTTCAACCATTAAACTATATTAATCTGGAGCATCCCTTGTTTGGGATGGTGACACGTGTTTTTTTATCCATTGTCAATAAGGATGTTGTATTTTGTCACATACCACCATTAAGGGTAATGTTAGGAATCGGTTGAAATTTCATCGATCAACTTTCGATTACACAATCTGTTACAATTAATGAATATGAAGTTGAGAAGAAATTTAATTATAAGGACAGTTGTGGTTACCTTGACTGGTCCTACAAAATACTAATTTTACCTTGAATAATTATTTAATACCGTTCTTTCTTTCCTTTTGTTTAATAACGGTGCACATTTTCTGCAACGATTGATTATGGAATATTATAAATGTTAATCGATAACAGCCCAACGGATAAATGTTTGAGTGCAGTCGATCACTGGAACATCTAATTAAGGGCAATGTCATTGTTGGTGTCCCCTACAGTAATTTTGAAATACCATTTTAATCAGTATATCTGTTTGACTTGGCAAGTTGATTGGAACGGTACGGTTGGAAACAAACTTCATTCTGTTAAGTTAGTCCTGGGAGTGCCAGTCCTGCTACAGACTGGAGTGTCCTATGTGGTGTTGGCCATACACAATTTAATGCTTGCTTTTGTTTTTAAAATTACCCTAAATGTGGTGGATCTTTTAAATTAATTTTTAAAGTATTTTGACTTACAGATATAAACTTTTACATATATATAGCAATGTTACAGTATAATAATAATAATTATTATTTTTTTTATTTTTTTTGAGCGGGTATTTTGAGGAGATACCGATACATACATGTGTATACGCACACACACATACACACATAGAGAATACATACATACATGTATATACACACACACACACACACACACATATATATATACACATACACACGCATACACACATACATACATACGCATAATACATATTGATTGAAAACTGCATATAATAGGATTGGACACAAGCTATCCAACTGACGAGGCCCTCTCCTAATTACAAACATTAAATTATTAAATTGTACAATATTGGCGACTGCAATTTCAATCAATCAATAAAAGTGAACGTTTGTAGAGAGAGAGACAGACACAGAGAGAAACTAGAGAGAGACCGAGAGAGAGGAATAACGAATAAATGATTCCGCACCACGAGGTAACGTTTTCTTAGTCAAATCGTTACGTCTGTTTAATGTATTTGTGAACATGCTCAATGTGTGTTTATTGGTATCATAATGAAACGTGTCTCGACCGTTTAATATCAATTGAAGATTAATTGTTTCAAAACTGTTTACAAATGTTAAACGAATTTGTCTTTGATAAGTGTTTTTAAAGTAATGTTCACAATTACACGAGGGATCCGTAGTAAGACCACAACGATATAGGTCTGTATTTAAGGTACAACAGGCATGTCTTAATCTGGTATGCAAAATATTTTCTTTTTAAAAGTATGAAATTCGTTAACAATTCTGTGTATCTGCTTTAATCAAATTTCAAAGATCAATTGTTGAATGTATAAATTACATTTTACCACATTTGTTCTATTGTGCAAGAAACTCATAGATATATTGTATATATGTCGGGTTTAACTATTATATGCTGTACATAGATATATAACGTACTGGCGCAGGGGATAAGTAAATAATTTCTGGTCTCACAAAATGTGTCATGCCATTGCTGGGACTCGAGCCTGTGACACCGAATCGCCTACAACTTGCCACAGTACGGTTTTGATTACAGCCTTGTATGTACGTACGTACGTATTTACGCACGCACGAACGCATGGATGTACGTATGTACACGTGTGTGTGTGTGTGTGTGTGTGTGTGTGTGTATATATATATATATATGCATATATATACTCTTCAAAAAAATTATAATTTCCAGGAAGGTCGATTAATCAATGTGGAACATTATTCTGTCTATGTTTTTCATTCTGTGCATCATACAGTTCTTATTGTTTTATTTTTGTCATTTCTATTGTTTGAATTTGCGATTTACTGATGAAGACACGTCAACTTTCAAATTTAACTTCTGACCCCAATCGTCCTTCAAGATGTTTGGTTGTCATAAAACCTGCTGTAATACTGAACTACCGGTTGCGATGTTTGCATAATTAATCCTTTGTTATCATATAACCAACCATTCACCTTACAATTTTGGCAATTGTAAATTCTTATTAGAGTTCCCCTACTCTTTTTGAGAGTATATTACTGACGTAGGAAGGTGCCAAAAGGTGGGAGGGGCCACACTTTTATATTTACACACTTTTACACTGTTATAAAGCAAATATCAAGCAAAATAACCCCGCTTCCTACGCCAGTGCATTATATATCTTACATTTTCAGTGCAATCAAAGTATGTAATATTTTTCAGATCACATACTTTAAGGATATGATAACTTTGCAAATTACTATCCGAACCAAAATGTTAATAACTGCCAGAACTCAGATGTAAAGCAACATGTGGTTATCTTGTTCATTAATAAGAAAATCGCCTGTCTCTGAACACGAACAAAGTGTTTTTATACCAAATGTAAGTTGCTAGACGTTTCTCGAAAGTTCTTGTATTCGCTAGATTAACCTCCCCTTCACTGTAAAGAACTTTCTCTGACGTCATGTTTAAAATATGACGTCATACCAAAGACTCAATAATATTTTATTAAAGGGTCAGAATCTACATTTTATAAACTTAAAATGTACATCTATAACAACTTCTTGTACTGTTTGTAATTATAAGAACTGTTTCTCATTTTTTAGGAATTTATCGATGTATAAAAGTCACAGAACAGAACAGAACTTTATTACACTCGTGGCCATCCTTCGATGGCATCAGAGGAATACATAAATAGCACAGTATAAACAACATCAAGATGACAATATCCGAATAAAAACGAATAAAACATATATACACAATAGAAGTCTTAGGAGGAGCAGAATTGTTTGTTAATAATAGCAATAAATTTACACAATTTCTTAAGGGTGCCAATATTTTTACAACTGAACAGCTTTTTAAATTTATATATATTTGGTATATTTTATGTATTACTTTATAATATATTTAGCCCTATCCGCTGTAAATTTTGCACAAATAAATAAATAATGAAACTCATCCCAAACACCGTTTATAGTACAATATATACATTTTCTATGTTCATGTTCCTCCACCTTCCTTGTTCAATTGGTAAAAAGTGATTGGGAATACGGAATCTAAGGAAGGTGGTGTACATAGTTTTATCCAGAATGTTAAAATAAGATTCAAACTCAAGTTTATCTTTAAATATTCTATAGGTCAAACCTTTAGATGAGTTTGAGATTTCACTTTGCCAGTGTTGTTGTAATTGGTACGCTACGCGATTTTATACCATTTGTGACTTTTTTACATCGATAAATTCCAAAAAAAGGAGAAACAATTCTTATATATAGATATAAATATATAGATATATATGTATACATGTATATATGTAAATTGCAATTAAATGTACTGTACCATACAGGTGTGTTTTGTTCAATATTGATTTTCTTGTGAGATTTTTGTTGCTCAATCACGTGCCTACTGTTAATTATTAAAACGTCTCTGTTAGATAGGTCTATATTTCAAGGGTGTTTACTTCGTTTTAGTCCATCTATTCGTAACTTTGAGCGAGAATGTGTTCAGATGAGCGAATAATTCCATTTCCCCCATTATAGTCTTATAAATTATTAATTCCAAACTATCGATTATTCCGTGTCGTCTATCGTCTTCACAAAGGGTCGGACTCATTTATGTAAGGGGATTGTTGTTAGCTATTTAGCTTTCCAACAAAACCTTCTCTGATAAGAAACTTATTTTTAGTAATACCACTGTAAGCATTTATACAAATTAATAACAGAGTAATAAATATCAAGATAACGCGTCTTGAAAGATTTTTGCCTTTCTTTGATGATACAAGAATAAAATATTGAATCTCTCATTTTTTTCCCTCTGTTGGATCGGTCGGATTATCTCCCCTATCATAGACTGGTCGGTACGCCATATTTTGCAGAGACAACGGAATGAGCCGGGTGTAAGTTTTGTTTACGCTTTCACATATTTGACGTTTCTGTCTAAATTAATCTGAGTTACATGATGTATATAAATGATGTCAATTTGATATAGCATAGTTTTGCTTTGTCTTTATGACTTGGATCGAGCGCTTTGTCTAGTATTGGCAGTGCAGTCGATATTCAATTCACTTTTTATTTTTATTTTTTATTCATCTTCTTTTTTGATATTCCCAAATTAAAACATTCGGCATATTGGCTTATACTAATACACATATTTCATTAGTAAAGCCGTGACAGTTACCATGAGAATGGGATACATTGAACGATAATAATGGAAATAACTAAAGATTATATTGATGACATAAGCACAAAATGTAGGCTTGCCACTTAGGCCTATGGGACAGAATTATCATTATGAAAGTGGGATTTTTGGAAAATAAAAAATGTTGCGTCCAGTTAGAAAAAAACAAAATAAAAAAACATGTTCATTTACAGACTGTTGGAGTCAGTTTTGCTTGACTGTTGTTATCAACTAGATACAGTTATACTTATTTAAGTTAATGTAATCATTGTCCAGTGAAATGTAATACAAATAAAAAGGGACATTCCTGAGTTTGCTGCATTGCTACTGTAAGATCTTTCCGACTAATAAAATATTTCTGTGATTAAACTTGCATATTCAATTTTGTTTTGGTTTAGAATATCATTGTCTGTATATTCAATGTGTTTCTGGTCGTCTTAATATTTGTAAGAAGCCCAAACTGGATTTTGTCGTTAAATAATTTTGTATGTACAATTTTTTTAATGTTTTTAGGAAATAAAATTAAGTTTTAACTAGTACAAATATTAGAACAATTGAGTCCGATATATACAAGCCACTACAGCAACACTATGACTCTAGGATCACAATAGATACACCCAAGCAGCTGTATCAGACAATCTTAGGTTTGATTGATTTACTCAGGTGGGGAAGGATATGCTTTTTCTTTTTATGAACACCTGATATTACTGAGTGCATGTAATCACTACTTAACTTATTCTGTTCTGTGCTAATTTTGATTCAGTAAACTAGTCTGAGTATGGCAGTCCTCTTATTGCAGTGCATATGCCCATTGTATTTCATTTCAACTTATTTTCGAGCTTATATACAATCACGGTTCAAGCAAGCTGTCCTAGGCACACACCTTAGCTATCTGGGCTGTCTGTTCATGACAGTATGTTAGTTGGTTAGTGAGAGAGAAGAGGGTGTAGTGGTCTTATACCTACCCACTGAATCTTATGTCAGACTGATGGCTTAACCACGGCACCACCCATTATACTCTGCATTATGTAGAGATAAGGCCCTGATCATGTACTATGGTTTTGTCATTCAGATTTCTGATTATTAAATTTCCTGTATGTACATATAGCTGAAAACAGACCTCTGAAGTAACTTATTCATATTTGTTTTGATATATCACGTTTATCGATTTGATGTTGTCGCTCTTCCTCTCCCTCTCTCTCTCTCTCTCTCTCTCTCTCTCTCTCTCTCTCTCTCTCTGTCCAGTATTGTTATAATAATTTGTGTATTTATTTAAATAGTTATCTACAAATCTTATTTAAACTGTAAAGTGTGCCTACAAAACAACATGACCCTGTTATCCCTGTTATCATATCTAATGGCAAAGTAGAAGTTTACACATGCTACCAACATCTAAAAAAAATGCAATAAAAGGGTAGCAAGCTGATTGGCTGAAACAAACCAAAACTGATCGTACATTACACATGGTTGCAATAAACTAATCCACTGTAAAAAAAATTATGGCTATATTAAATGGAATAATGGGTGAATAAGTTATAAATTGAAATGTTTATTGAAAAATTAATAATAATAATAAAATATATTCACTGTCCAAGTTTAACAGTGGCCAAGTCATTATCTGGGGATTGCAAATAATGCCAAAGCTTGCCACATATTTTGTGATGAAAAGAACACCAATTTCAATTGTTTATTAATATTGAGCTATACATGGTTACATACTTCTACTAGTAAGGTGCATTCTGTCAATCGATGGCCCAGTAATTCCGGAATATGTAACTACATGACTTATACACTGTTTACATTACCAGATGGTCAGTACTTATTTTTGATGCACAAAGTTTGTGTTTATAAGACAATGACGCCCAGTAACAACAGGTAACAATGACATTATAAAAATATCGATTACTGTCAGATTAAAACAAAAAACGTCACTTATTATAATTTTTATGTTTTAATTATTATTATTTCTTTTTACATTTGTATATATCCAACAGCATGTGTTAACTGTAATAGTTCCAGTATGAAGTACCGCATTGTTCTAGACTGTCTCCCATGCATTATTGTAGTTACAAAATGTTAGCAAGTACTATCAATCAATCGACTAACCTGGTCTAGCTACACTGTTGGTATACAAATTTGAC
>JAECMU010094509.1:0-12091 GCA_016106625.1 Dracogyra subfuscus | reverse complement strand
CCATTTCCCATTGTTGCGAACAAAAACCAAGTTGTAAACACAAAATGAGAATTGCGTGAGAAATGCGCAAATGAAACGGCCGTTCTCGCAATTTTTGGAGACCTGAAGTGCTGTGCTAAAAAAGAACACAGGACATTACATACCACCATCTCTGCTTGCCTGGAACTGCCAGAGTCGAGTATGACTAGCAGCTGCTTGAGATCACGGCCAAAGCCCTTTCCTTGCCACCTTCCCAGCAGTGGTCTCAGCCCCCTGAAATTTGCATGTTACCATGTCACACACTTTAAAGGCATACTGTCACAGATTTAAGGACCTTATTTCTCTAAAAATGGATAATAAATAAAAATAACATTGTTGGAAACTGAATCTAGCTATTGCATCACCGTAACTGAACCATGATGGAATGAAATCTATGCCAACCCTCTCAGCAATTTTAGTTTTTGAATTATGGACAATTGCCATAATTCAATTATATTTTTTACAAAATATCGTTAATAAATGGAGTGTAGTGGTTATGAAGATGATTGAATAAAGTACAGTTAGGGACAAATCGAATTACTTTTGTTCCGGTAGTACTCTGTTAGACCATTAAATAGGTCAGTGGTCTGTGACAATATGCCTTTATATAGGTCAGTGGTCTGTGACAATATGCCTTTAAATAGGTGTCAGTGGTCAGTGACAATATGCCTTAAATAGGTGTCAGTGGTCTGTGACAATATGCCTTTAAATAGGTGTCAGTGGTCAGTGACAATATGCCTTTAAATAGGTGTCAGTGGTCTGTGACAATATGCCTTTAAATAGGTGTCAGTGGTCTGTGACAATATGCCTTTAAATAGGTTAGTGGTCAGTGACAATATGCCTTTAAAGAGACACTGCCCTGAGTTTACTGAGATATTATTGACTACTAAATAAGTTACATAAACAATGTTTATTATCCATATGGTTCAACCACATAATGCAAATATAGGTAAAAACAATTGTAATGACGATTTTCAGAAAGAGATGACATAACATGATACTGCTTCCCTAGTCCTAGCCCACACTGTGCATGTGAAAAATTACCTCATTTTGTCATCTCCTAGTTGAAATATTTTCAAACATTCTTTGTTATTCATAAAAATAACATGGATAATAAAGAATAACTAGTCGTACTGATATTATGAAACTTGTCAGGATTCATGTATTACCCTCGCTCTCGCTTGAGCAATACAACAATCCTGACACTCATTTCGTAAAATGAATATGACCCACAAGCTTGTATAATAATCTCTTTATATAAAAATCATGAAATAATCATTCATGTAATTTGTTGTCTCCTGGGCCCCATTCCACGAGGCAATCTTAGCACTAAGACCACCTTAAGTGCATAACTACTCTATGCACTTAAGGTGATCGTAGCGCTACGATCGCTTCGTGAAACCAGGCCCTGAAACATTGAAACACCATGCATTCTAAACCAGATTATCACCAACATCCAGCAAAAATGAAAATCTCAACATAGCAGACTTTTAGCTACACCAACGCAATACATTTGTATTTATAAAACTTTAAACTTACTTGTATCTGGTGCAGAGGACTTCCGCTAGCAGTTTGTAAGATTCGCACATCCTCACCACACATTTAGTGGCTGCCCTAGAATGAAAAAATAAACACCAGTTAACCAAAGCTTAAAATTGATGGGACTAGCATCAAATGTTGTTCAAGTAACTTCACAAGTACAATGTAGCTTTTGCTTTATTTTTGACAGTATTCCAGATATATCCAGAATTCCTCATTTTCTAGGTTAATAATATAAGTGATAAACTTTATCCACATTTGGTGGTACAGTGCCTGCCTGATGCGCTGTCGGTCTAGGATCGATCCCCGTCAGCTAACCACTGGGTTTTTTTCTCGACATAACCATATGTCCGACGCCGATATAACCGTATTCTAATGTGTTGAGTGCGTTGTTAAACAACAACAAAAAACAAAAAAACTAAAATTATCCACATTTGTCTCAAGACTTCTGTATTGGCATTGCTGTTAAAAGAAGTTACACCACAAGTATTGTAAGTAGTACAATTTTAAGGATAATCTCTTTAACTACTTTCACTTGCTAGCATTTGCTTAAAGCTTAAAGTTTGAAAAACAGATTGTTAACCATGCCACAAAATGAATTTTGAGTCTTGTGAACAGATCAATGGTTTGTTTTCCCAGTTATTTGGTTCATGAGGTATGCACACTAGATTTTAAGCTAATCCATATTCCAAACTGGGTTCTGGATACTATTTTAATGTGCTCATATACTGCGAAGGTTTCGAATACGCCCATCCTAGGCTTAGCCTCTGACTTTGCCAGTGACTAAGTTTGGGACAGGAGAGATTCCAATCATTTCATTTCAACTTATTTTCGTGCTTACCGGTATATCCAATTAAGGTTCAAGCACACTGTCCTGGGCACATACCTCAGCTATATGGACTGTCTGTCCAGGACAGTGGGTTAGTTGTTAGTTGGTTAGTGAGAGAGAAGAGGGTGTAGTGGCATTACACCTACCCATTGAGCCCTTAAGAACTTGCTCTGGGTTGGAGCCGGTACCGGGCTGTGAACCCTGTACCTACCAGCCTGTAGTCCGATGGCTTAGCCACTACGCCACCAAGGCTGTTGGATTCCAATCTAAATTCTAATGTCCATTGGATTGAGAGTTACCTCCCCTACATCAGTCTTGAATTTATACTGTTCTTTTATTTTTTTCTTCTAAATAACAGTTTGAATTCATACCTAATTAAGATTCAAGCAAGCCTCACCCAGGCACAATCTCTGACATATTGCAGCTTATCAGCAAGGTGCATACACAATTTGGAAAACAAAATTTGACTAATTCAGAGGCAAATTTCACTGCATAACAGATAACACTGAATCTCATATATTTTTATAACAGCATATCCAACAATTTTCAATATTTGTGATAAAATGACACAGACTAGTAAAAACTGTCAATAACACCTGCTGACAAATTTTAGAATTATAGTTTTATGTGGAAATTCAAGCACTTTTCAACACAATTTCCCCCCAATTCAAGCACTTTTTATGGGCTTTGTCAAATTCAAGGACTTTTCATTATGACCACTCTGACTGAATCACTTTTAAAATCTATATGAACCATGTATCATACCTGAAATACTCTTTTCCCACACAGCCACTTCCTACATGTATTTCAATCAAAGCCACATGATTAAAATGTTTCAGGGTTCTTACACTTGTAAAAACATGAAATTCAAGGACATTTCCAAGGACTTTTCCTTATTTTTCCAAGACATGAAATGTTCAATCAATTAATGTTTTTAGAAGAAATTGTTGTCTAAATGTAGACAGGTCATGAGAACAACAAAAATAAAGTTGAGGAAAAATAAACCACCAACTTTTTGGCCTAAATTTCCATGACACAATAAAATTTACTGCTTTTTCCAGGACATTCCAGGCCTGGATTCTAAAATCAAAGAATTCCAGGACATTCCAGGATTTTCAGGACTGCGTAAGAACCCTGTGTTTATGGAAAACTCCTTGCCATGTTATCCTTCAGTAATCACAGTAATAGTGGAATATGTCATATGATAATGGACAATGGATTTTCAGCCCCATTTTAAAAGTAAAGTAAACACCCTTTCCTTGATCCACGCCTGAGGTTTCGTTTTGTCATAATCAAAATGTATTTATTTTGCTAGATTTTATTTATCAAAGTGGTGAAATGATATAGTTTCTGGTAGCTTCAGTACAGTTGGATACATTTGTCGCCCCATGCATACCTTCATATACCTATGCTTTTTAAAGTGCTTTTTGAATGGTATCTAGGATCAAAAAAGAAGTAATGTTTGTTTTATTTAACGATGCCACTAGAGCACATTTACTTTTTTTCTTATGATCAGCTATGGATGTCAAACATATAGTCATTCTGACACTGTTTTTTAGAGGCTACTCTTTTATGATAGGCAGCAAGGGATATTTTATTTGCACTTCCCACAGGCAGGATAGCACAAACCATGGCCTTTGTTGAACCAGTAATGGATCACTGGTTGGTGCAAGTGGTTTACACCTACCCACTGAGCCTTGCAGAGCACTTACTCAAGAGTTTAGAGTCGCTATCTGGATTAAAAATCCCATGCCTCGACTGGGATCCGAACCCAGTACCTACCAGCCTGTAGTCCGATGGTTTCTGGGTTTTCTCTGATCCTTGAATACCTTTAGTCATGTGACTAATTTGTTACTCCAATCTGTAGTCAGTTTAACATCCAGTTTTGTCAAATCAGTCATGTTAATGTGTAACTACATATTAACGTAAAAAAGACAAAAAACAAACTAAGGATTCAAGTAGCATATGTTTATTCCAAATAAAGGCTGGCGGCCCATAATACAAACCTAAAGCTTTTACTGCATACATTGAACTATTAAACATCATTGATTTCGAACTTCCTCAACTTTATCATAGGGAGTGAAATACAAGTAAGGAAATTTAATCTGAACCACAAAACCATTAATTTCATGTTAAAAAGAACAACACATCTCTGCACAACGCAGTTGAAAATAACTTGACGACCAGTTAGACCGAAATTTTCTGTTGGCGTCATACTCTTGATGTTTTTGGCTTTTTAGTATCGCATCTGGTGTCTGTATCAGTAATACTGTCAGATGGCTGATCATCACACTCAGAACTAGGTCGCTTATTTTGTGACCAGAAATTAGCAAGCTTTGCTTGCTTAGGCGGCATGTTTTCGTACACGGGTTTAAGCTATAGCCGATGACACCAGGAATGGAACAACCAAAACCACCAATTCTTATATTTGATTAATAAACGAGCAAAACATAATAATATGTAAAAAACAGTCTATCATACATTCACTAAAAGCGGCCGACTGAACTCCACTACAACTGCTGAAGTGAGCGACTGTGACATCAGTGCCAACATAAATACGTAACCAGAATGTGTTGGCTTGCTAAGGTTTTTTTTAATTGTTACCGCCAACCCCCAAGAGATTTCAGATGAATTTGTCAGATGGAGTGCAGTAATAAGGGATGATAGATTTTTGGTGGGTGGGAGAAGGTAAAAAAATCAGTCGTCACTGTGACGATCTTATTGCAACTTTCTTTCGTCACTTGAGACCCCCTTTCGTCATGTGACGATTTGGCGAACTGGCAGCGGAAACCCAGGGTTTAACCACTGAACCACCGAGGTCAGTCAGCCTTGTTTTAAGATAATGTGTTACTGACACGCTACTTGAAACTTGATACTGTGGCTTGCAATTCTAATGCAGCCTGCATCAGGCCAACATTTTTTCACTTACATCAAGCACATCACAGACAGAAGTGTTGCTTTATCACCAGTGGCGTAACTATGGGGGGCCTGGGGGGCCAATTCCCCCCCCCCCATTCACACCATGGGCCCCCCATTTGATATTTGATTGTACACAATAAATACACCATTGGCCCCCCCAGACAAAGGTCTTTCCCCACTTTGGTCCCCCAAAAAATAAAGACTCGGTTACACTACTGTTTAACACTGGAGTAAAGTGATGCAGAAAGTGGGAATCTGAAATTACCTGGCAATCTCTGGATTGTTGTTAACCGACAGTTTGTAAATGAGTTCGTCCATGATACTGTAGATGATCTTCTGATCCGTCTGAGACACTGCAACCCTACAAAACAAACAACACACTCGACACACATCTACATAAATAGTTACAAAATGTACAACCAGGACTTCTAGATTATCGTAGCTCCACTCCCACAACTAGTGATATTCAGTGTTGAGCTAGTAAATAACTACTATTGCCATGCCCGATAGGGCTTCTAGATTATCGTATCCCCACTCCCACGGAGCGGGCAGCATAGCCCAGTGGTACAGTGCCCACCTGATGCACGATCGGTCTAGGATCGATCCCCGTCAGCTAACCACTGGGGTTTTTTCTCGACATAACCATATGTCCGACGCCAATATAACCGTACTTAAAATGTGTTGAGTGCGTCGTTAAACAAAACAAAACCCCACTCCCACGGCTAGTGATATTCAATGTTGAGCTAGTAAATACCTACTATTACCATGCCTGATGGCTAGTGAATGTTTTGGTCAAATGTTGCAATTTTGTTTATTTTGTAAATATGAATATCCTTCACCCCCCACCCCAACCCCCCAATTTTAGTATTTTTAAGCTCCATCTTCCTCTTTAGGTGACATCTCATTATTACTATTATTTAGCAAAATTTTATTAACTTAAAATAAAGTAGGGCTAGTGAATTTTAAATCATGCCTAATAAATATTTATAATCACTGATTCCCATGGCTGGTGGATTTAAAAAACATTATAGAAGCCCTGGTACAACATTAATACCTTTACATAAACAATTACAAAATGTTCAAAATTATTGTGCACTTAAAATATATCATATAACTGAAAGACTGCTTACCTTTACATAAAAGAAAGCAAAATGTACAAAATTAATGTTTACATTATAATAATATAAAATAACCAAAAAACTGCACATAAACAATTAAAGGGACATACCCTAGTTTCAGTTCATGAAAATTAACATTAAGTTTAGTTTAATTTACAAACCTGTAACACATTTTTATAAAGTTACAACTGAGTGAAACATGAGTCTTTGACTTTTAAATGGTGAAATACCCTCTAAAATTGAATAAAACTCGACTACATAACTGTTACTTCTCGGAGGCACGCGCTTTTTTAACAATATGAAAAATGCATTTTGTGATATTAACAAACATCAGGATGACCAAAAACACTTCGAATGTAGGGAAATGGATACTTTAAACAATAAAATTTAAGTAAAGTATGATTTCAGTTATCAAAAAACGCCTCTAATAGTCAAAACTATGTCTTAGTGTTTAAAAACTAGGGTATGTCCCTTTAAAAAAGTACAAAATTAATACAATTACATAAACAATAAGAGAATGTACACAATAAACATGTATGAATACAACAGCTAGAATGAAAAACAGCCAAATTGCTTACTCTTCCAAACACATCACTATTACATTCATAATTTTCTCTAGATAATGTGGGATGATATTAGATTCTTTCTTTAGCTGTTCATTCTTTACGATCAACACACATACCCGTAAGACCTGATGACCTTGTCCAGCATGGTAACTATGGCAATCACAGTCACAGGGTCATCCGTTATAAGAAGCTGTAGCAGCCAGGGTGATTTCAACACTGAAATAACAACATACACACGGTGCAGTTCGGTTACCAGGGCAAACGTTATGTAAACTTAAGAAGAATGGATGGATGGAATAATGGATAGATAGATGGATAGACCGGTGAGTGGGTTTTCAGTGGATGGATAGATGCATGAATGGATGAATGAATGTAAGATGGATGGATGGGAGGATGGATGGATGAAAGGGAGAAGAAGGAACTGTTTTATTTAACGATGCACTCAACACATTTTATTTACGGTTGTATGACATCAGACATATGGTTAAGGACTACAGAGATATTGAGAGAGGAAACCCACTGTCACCACATCATAGGCTACTGTTTTCGATTAGCAGCAAAGGATCTTTTATATGCACCATCACAAAGAATGGATAGCACATACCACGTCCTTTGATATACCAGTCGTAGGCATGGATAGATGGATGAATGCATGGATTACTGTTCAAACCTTTATTTTTTGTTAGATTTTACTCACATTTTGTCCAGACAGAAATCTAGGAAAAACCATTGCAATGACACAGATTCCACATACTAGATGATAACTATGTCACCAATATCGACTTCGCTGAGATTGCACTGGGCAAAAAGCATGTAATTTTGTCCTGGCCGCCATTTTGACTTTTTATGGAATATTCTCCAAGAGGGGTGAAAGGATATGACTTAACCTAGCAACGTCATAAAATGTTATCATATAAAAGCAAACGTGATGACATCATATTAATTTTTAAAATTATTTTTTGTTTCTTTAAATATACCACAAAAGATCATTGATTTTATATTAATTATGTAACATACTTTGGGAGGATTTCACCCCTCTTGAAGAATATGCCATAAAAAAGCAAAATGGCAGCCGGCTAATAATTGCATGTATTTTACCCTATGCCATCTCAGAAAAGTTGATACTGAAGACATCATTATAGTCTCATATGTGAAAGCTGTGTCACTGTAATGGTTTTTTAACAACTTGTGTGTAGACAAAATGTGGGGGAAATGTAACGGTAATTAAAAGAAGAAGAGTAAAAAAAGATTTAGTTGTTAACATTTTGATTCAGACAGTAGTGAACAGTTGAATGTTGAGATAGATGGATGCAAGGATCAATCGACCAATCAATGGACTTGTGGTAAACATTGGTTTACTGTTTGGTTCTTTTTGTGGCTATTTTTCTTTCAACTAAACATACAATGACAAATGGAAAATATCATGTTTTGATCTGTTGTTAAATACAATTTACATCTCATTTCGTATGTTTTCAAATATATATCACTTCGAATCACTCTAGCTTGAATACAGACTTGACTTGATGCAAAATATATCTATGTATACCTTCAGCAACCAGGTTGACATGTACCCCTGTCAGGAAGATGACACAATCAAGAATATCCTGGAAGTTCTTCTGCAGTTCTTTGGTGGCTGAGGCAGACAGCTGAGAATTGAAAAAATAAATAAAGATTGAAGCCACAAAAACGAACTACTCTCGATATACTAAGTCAAAACCTATACTAGCTCGAATGTTTTTTTTACAATTTAGATTGATCGTTCACAATTCGCGCCAAAATTTCCTCAAATCAAACTGTGCACCTTTTTCTCTTTGGCTTATTAATGCTCCATTCAAAATTCCATAGCACCACCACCCACTCCCACCTGCCACCTGCCAGTGCAGGTGGTCCCCTCTCCCACCCACCCACCCAACTTTCTGTCTTGGATGGAAGAGCTTGCTTCGCAAGCACTTGCACCCACGACTGGCGTGTGATACAACAGCTCTGAATGTGCACGTTAAACCCTATGACATGACATGAAGCCACAATGGTACCTGTATTTAGTTTTTTCCCTTACATTACCAATTTAATCAATAGTCCGTCTCATTATGCTATAAAAATGTGTTTTGTAAATTATATCAATTTGGTCTGATGTAAGAAGAAAAGTAAAAGTGTTTTGAAATAAAAAAAAAAAAAATAAACAAAATGTTTTTGGTGAAATTTACAAATCAATCAGCTCAGAAGTAAATAACTTGTAGTTAATTCCATAGTATGGAAGAAACCGACAGAGTATACATGTAGATTAGCCTTTTCACTCACATGTATATATTAATTTTTTTTAAATATAATAAATAAAAATTAAGATTGGCCTTACATGTACCGTAGGTAGTCGCCTTCCCAGAAAGACATAATTATTAAACAATTTTTACATCTGAACATACACATGAATAGCAGATATTATTTGTTGTTTAATTCTTTTTAAAAAAAAGGCTGATGCACAACTAATATGACGGATCACCACCAGTATGGTTGATCATGACTAGAATCATGGCTTTAATGTGGTGGGTCACCACTAACAAGGATGACTCGTCATATTGGTGTACCCACAGAAGTACAAATTTCACCTGTGGCTCTGTTGATGAGAGTTGAGCCAGGATTCTGCGACACAGCAGGAATATGTGCTCGATGGCTCTTGGCAGATGAGTCTCTCGAAAGTCCTGCATATCCCGTCGGGAGAGGTTCATTCCACCAGCAGCTAGGCTGAACAAAGAAAACAAAAAACAGCAAGTTCACTTTTCATGTACTGTCAAACAACAAGGATTTAGAGGGTACTTGTAGCCAACAAAATAAAACTTCCTTAGGAAGATGCACAGACATGGTTCGTACAGGCAAGGACCCATAAAATTTAAGCACTTTTCCAAGGACTTTTCCAAGACCTACCTTATGTTTTCAAGGACCATAAATACAAACCTTAACCAGCCTTTTTGAACAATGTTTTTTTAATAGAAAATGTATGTTTTTATGCTTGCAGTATCCGCTAGTTTTTTCTGTTTTTCACTGTTTTCGTGCGATTCGAGTGTGCTCTTGCCCATGGCGCCAATGTTAATATCCTTGCGACAACAGGAACACACGACCTTTGACACGGCCTTACTCTCTCTGATCCACGCATATTTTCAACACCACGCTTTGTTAAAAACACACTTTCTACTAGGCATGTTTAAATTTGAACATGTGCTTGCAAAAACTTCAAAAGCTAAGTGATTCAGTGTCTTCTTGCCTGACTATTGTTTACAGTTCTCAAAACGAGGCTATTACGCTCGTCAATAATCGGTAAATCTCAGCTGAAGCATTCAGAACATAGCATTTGTCCCGGAATGGACCGAGTACATTCGGGTCGTGGAACTTTGCGAGTGCTGGAATGAAAGTGCGAACACGGAAGTAAAAATGCTAAATTTCTTTCGAGGTTGTTCCGTAATTTCTGGTTAAAATGACGCGCTAGTCGCAATAACATGAAATTCAAGCATTTTTCAAGGATTTTTGCAATAAGCACTTTTCATTTCAAATTCCTAAATTCAAGCACTTTTCAAGACTGTGCGAACCATGATAGATTTTGCAAAAACAAACAAGCATTCTGAGTACTGCTAAAGCAATACATGTACATTACAGGGCCCTACACATTTTCAAAGTCATAGCTTCTAAGTTATTCACTCCATACCCATGTGAAATATGGATAAATCACCATAAATGTTAAAGTTGATCTGTAACAGTGCCTGAAATTGCTATACACAATGCCCATCAAAGTAATTTTTATATCTCCTAAAGGGCCATAACTCTGTCAAAAATGGGTAAATCACTATCACTTGCCTACATCCCAACACTGGACCTACTGCATGGTTACCTGAGAATCTTGACCAGTTTGGCACCAGTTGTCCATTGCCCTTCGATTATGCTGTAGTCTTGTCGCAGGACCAGAGTGAGAACTTGTATCAGGTTATACTCCCAGATGTCTTGACATATCTCAGCAAAGTCTTTGCTGCCAGCATCAGCACTCGCTAAAATAGCTGTAAAAAAAAAATAACACCAATAATAAAAGAGTCATTCATTATAAATTATGTAAGTAGACACACATGGACTTTAGCACTGATAGTACAATTAATTTTTTTTTTATATTATCCCAGCCTTTAGCTGTGGGTTTGTGGGTTTAATCTAATCACTTCCGAGAGTGTTTAGTAGTTACTTTTGGCATTGTTAAGAGGCGATTGTAACCATGTGCAAAACGAACCTGTGCTGTACTTCTTCGAGTAGCATTGGTACTGGTTAACAACTTGTAAGTTTAATGTCATGACTGGACTTGAGAATAATCAAACTAAATCTCTGTGGCATCAGATTTAGGAAAACAGCATGTATTTTTATTTTTTTTATTTTTTTTTTTTGGTTTGTTTAACGACGCACTCAACACATTTTAATTACGGTTATATCGGCGTCGGACATATGGTTATGTCGAGAAAAAAAACCCCAGTGGTCAGCTGACGGGGATCGATCCTAGACCGATCGCGCATCAGGCGGGCACTGTACCACTGGGCCACGCTGCCCGCTCAGCATGTATTTAGACACAGTAGCTTGCAACATTAGTGACGTTCGTCAGACCTGCTTTATTAGCGACAGAGGACAAGGATGCCAGTTGGGCACAGGGAAGTACACAGAGACTGCACCCATGGAGGACGTTGAGACAGGTAGGCGATGGTGTGTGGACAGCCCAGAAGAAAGAGATGAAGCATTGTAGGAACCTGACAGAAAGGGTTGAAACCGATTGAAATTGTTGAACCAACCATGCACAAAGCAAGTGCTTTACCACTGGGCTATGTCCTCCTCACCTATAGAGGGTGATAGATGAGAAAGATGTATAAAAGTGCCAGGTTCGACTCGGATTTGTGTACAAAGTTGAAAGTGGTTGAAAGCCAAAACGATGATTATAATCAGGCATCGAATTTTACCACGGCAACGACGGCAAGTGCCTTCGTTGCCCTCCTTACTTGCCGTTGTGCCCTGAAAATCGAACTTTATCGACGGCAAGGAAAATGCCTTTGTGCCCTGCCAGGTTTGCAACCGTGCCCTTCCCAGAT
>JAECMU010094507.1:0-13534 GCA_016106625.1 Dracogyra subfuscus | reverse complement strand
ACGAAAATGACAGTTTTAACAAAGAAACTGGACGTTTTAACCTAGTGTACCAATCAATGTTGCATGTAAGTGTTTGTGTATTTACTCCTTTTCAGCCGCTTTAACTTACCGTTATGTTTGTATTGTATTCTACCCCGCCAGCTCTGTACACAGTGGTTTTATTTAACTATATACATTTTATTCTGGATGTAAATATTATTTCCATATACTATTCTGACACCCAGTAGCCTGTGTATATTTCTGTGTTGGGGTGTCGTTAAACATTCCTTTCAACCACTATAATACTGTTAAAGTAGGTTTGTGCGCAGCACATCGATCAGCCCCTAGATAGTCTTGTTACCCTATAATTCTTGTTTCCCGGGACTGCCTGTTTAGTTGGTAACTTTCGCAATCGGAGACAATTCGAAGAAACGTAAACGTTTTCTCGGAACTGCAGTGACTGAGCTGCGTAAAAGAACAAATTTGTGTTCGGTGATACCGTGGGTTAGAATGTAGTTTCTCTGTTTATCTAACAATACATTTGCTTTCAACGACTAACGCGAGCTGTAGCGATATTTGGGTCTTAGTTCAACCCGGTGACCTACTTTTGTGGAGGATTTTGGCGCCAAAACGCGATTGTGTTCGGTTTTTTTTTTCTTCCGTGAAGCTCTTAAACAAGATGAAGCATGTTTTAAGCCTTGTCGATATTCTTCATTGTGACTACAGAAGAGAACAACGCAATTTAATTTCAGCTGCAGTACAGTAAAGTTTTATTATAAATACAGAGATGAATAGTTCTCTGTTTAACATTGTGCGGGTGGAAAAAGAACCAGAAAGATGTAGCCCAAAATATTGGCGCCTACTGCCAGGATAACAGAGGAGTTACTAGAAATGGGTTCGATATATGTTGTGCTAAAGAAGACCGCTGACCGCAGACCAAGCCAGGTATGGTAATGAATTAGTGATTGCTAATCAACATACTTAGTCGCAGGAGCTGCATGCGATTTAGTGGTAGAATGCCCGCTTGGTGAATTTGATCACAACATCAAAAGCAGTGTGCTAGTTTTAATTAGTGAAATGTAAAGCATATGTGCAGTCATACATATGTGACAGGGCGGTATACAGGAGGGGTGTATATCTAGAAAAAATCATATCAAAATATAACACATAGTGCACGATATACACAACCATTAAGCTGGGTAACTCGACCATTAAACGCACTCTGTAACAGATGATTGAGAAAAATAACGGCTGTTTGGAGAGCAGAGGTGTGACGTATTATTTTGAGTCACGTGACGGGCATTCCCGAATAACCACACTGCCAAAACAATTTACCAAGCTCGTGTAACGAGAACGCATGACCGTCCTGTGCGACGTAGGTTAAATAGAAAAAAAATAACAATAATGAAAATAAGTTTTTAAAAATACTAAAAAAGCATGTACTGAATGATAATAAGCTTATACATTAGTTTATTTTATCAACAGACGCATTTTAAACGTCGACAATCCCGACTAGTTAGGCCTTTGCATATATTGATACATTTATCGTTAGTCGTACGCGAAAAACTCTAAACATCTGGATCACGAACACCTTCATTTTCCACCTTGTAAAATTCATTATTGTACAAAATATGCCACAACAGCTGACTTGGGATAGGAAATGTTAAATTTTTAAAGAATACAATGTGACTATATATACGAAAGCCGTGCTTAGAGCCTCCGCTAATGAGGGCTGGCTATATTCACAGCAAACATGTATATAGGCGGTAAATAAGTATTTGATTCATCCATATTACTGAACTATCAGGAACAGCAGGAATACATACTAAGTACTGTACGAACAGAGCGTTTTCTGGACAGGGGAGGGGAGGGCAGGGGTACATGGATTTAGCGGACCTTTTTGTGTACGTTTTCCCATAGACATATGAATAGCGTAATATTGCCCGTACAGAACTATCAAATTTGTTTTAATAATAATAATAATAATAATAAAAAATATATAATATTAATAATAATACACAATTATTATTATTATTATTATTATTATTATTATTAGCCAACTATACCTTTTTGGGATGGAGAGTGCGGTGTTTTATCTGGGATTGTTTTGGCGGTACAAATGCAAGATTAACGTGCATGGACACACGCACAGACGAAAGGCTGAACTTGTACCTGCACGTAGAACTGGATTCAGCTGGGTTAAGTAATAATTCATTCTAATTAAAATTAGCTCCACTATTACATATGGATCTAACAGCAGCCCGTTGGAGCTCATGTCTAGCTGACCTTTCATTCGACTAATTAGAACCAACCTTTGGACGACAACACATACGACAGTACACTGGGTTTTTATTTTTATTTTTACGCTATACATTAAACCGAATGACCACTTTGCGAACCAGACAAAATGATTTGATAATAATAATAATAATAATAAATGGTGAATTCATGTTCTGAATGTTTATTATTTTATTTCAGCGAATTCGCAATTATTTTCGTTATGAAATTAATAATATATTTTTTCATTATTTGCCATGTGTATAGCCGGCCTCCGTTTGCCAAGTCTCTATCTTTCTTCTTTCTTTCTTTTCTTTCTTTAATATTGTTTAACGTGCACATTCAGAGCAAGCTGTTATAGCGCACGCCTGTCTTGGGCACACACCTCAGCTATCTGAGCTGTCTGTCCAGGACAGAATAGAAATTAGTGGTTAGTTGTTATTGTTAGTGAAAGAGAAAAGAGGGTGTAGCGGCCATACACCTACCCAATGAGTCCTTAAAAACTCGCTCTGGGTGGGAGCCGGTACCGGGCTGCGAACCCAGTACCTACCAGCCTGTTTTCCGGCGACTTAACCGCTACGCCACCGAGGCCGGTAAACGGTGATCGTTTATATAAAATTCTAAAATACATTATACGGTTGTCGTATATATAGCCACATTACTATGAATCTATTTTGCCGTAATGTTTTAACTTATAAGCATGAAGAGTTCTAACTTTTAAAAATTAAGCGTGTTATGGAATTCCCTCGATCGTAGTTCAAATAAAATGTTTTGGATCACACAGTAACTAGGTTTGGTATTCCAAATGAATGTAATTTCCATTTATAATCCATATTTAGAGAAATAAGGCCCACTAAATCCGTGATCGTGTGCCTTTAAGCTGGGTAACACAACCATTAAGCTGGGTAATACGACGCAATAACAATTCGGTGGTGAATTTGGGCAGGAAACATTCAGCCAAGTGCTCATTTTGATTTGCCAAAAAAAAAATAATAATAAATAAATAAATAAATAAATAAATTAAAAAGCAAACTACCATTTTTTAAATAACTTAATTAATAATTTAATGAAATAAATTAATATTAGATATATGTATTTATCAAATTCAGCTGTCATGCGTTTGTTTGATGACGAAATCTACGTATTGATAGACGTAAGTCGCTAAATGGCGGATAGTTAGTAAGTTAGAAACCTGTTAAGCATGCTGATGATCGTTCGCAGTAGTGTGATGAAACGATTTTATGATATTAAACGTATTTTCAATAATTGTGCGGAAAAGTAAATTTTCTTTCCTTTGATAATAAGCATTTTATTTAGAACTAGATTCGGAGCGCATGGATACAATTGTTGGCAATACGCGAAGCATGCATTTACTACACTATTTGAAAAAGGCTATTCGTTTATAAACAAAATGTATATTCTATATCAAAATAACGTTTTTCATACTATATCAATCGTATACTAAGCATGCGAATTAACCACGTGCGTTCACAAATGCATTTCGTGTGTGCTGCGCGTGCAGAATTCATTCTGTTAGAATGCATCATACTTTATTAAATAGTGATGACTTGTTAGTCAAAAACGGATTAGTACTTGATGATATACGGAAGTTAGTGCTAAAATATGATAACATGGATAATAGTCTGATAATCTCAATTTGGAACGTAAATGAGTAGCAATGTCTGTTAATCGTCAAACCCAACATAATGAATACTCCTACATTCAAATACTGCTATTAGAAAGGGATAAGAAACGCAGTTTTTATAACAAACCGCACAAAACCTAAACAGTTTTGTTAATTTTATACAATTAAATACCACAAAGAAATTGTATACCTGCTTGTCTTTGGCAGCTGTGTCGAAAAGGGTTTTTTCTACCAGGGGATTTACCTTGTATACCGTATATATTTGAGTAGAAGGGTTAGTCAGTGACATATTTTTAATTGTTCGTATTGTCACGGGTAGGATTTTAAATATTTAAAAAATTATTTTAATACATATTAAATAAAAGAAAATCAAATGCATATACATACACGAACATGTATATTTATATTTACACATAATATACACACAAACAAAAAAACCCGTTTATTTATTCTCTGCATTCAGACAATTCATAAAGAAAAAAATGCAGAATTAGGACAGGACAAAATAGACAGGTGTCGGAATGAATGATAATAGGAAGAAAATAATATTTGTCCAGAAATGTCAATAACGTGAATGATAGGGCCCTCAATCACTATGTTACAGATAATGTTGAACATAAATAATATTAAATTAATATAACACATAGTGTAGTGTAAAATATGTTCAGACGGATTGTACCTTTTTTGCAGAGAGAGAGAGAGAGAGAGAGAGAGAGAGAGAGAGAGAGAGAGAGAGAGAGAGAGAGAGAAACAGAACAGCAAGACAGTTTTAACATTAGAAAAGCATACACGCATATCCACACACATCCACAAGCACACAACACAGCTTGATAACAATTGTATACATGTGATTAGTTTCCTATCAGTTGTATTGTAGTTTATTAATGCTCCGTGATACTGTGGGAAGTAGATGTCCTGTTAAATACTATATATTACATCTGTTCCTGCAGACGAGAGGATTTAAATAATAATAATATATTATTAGATTAAACATTTTCAACGAATGGATGATAGAGTGACATTTTGCTAAGAATGTTCTTAAAACTTAAAACTTTGCACTTTACATTTATATATGAAATATATTTCTAGAAATAGCAAGAGATCAAATATATTATCTGTTTTAATGATGTCTTTAATTCCAAATATGACTAGTTCGAGAGACAGGTTTAGGTTACATAAGTGATTACAGTACTTCGATAGCCAGTTTAAAAACAAACTCCAAAACATTTTAACAAAGTTACATTCCCCCCAAAGATGTTCTATTGTTTCTTTTTTACATTACATATTTCAGTATCAATATGTTTTAGCTTGAAGGCAAATATGTTTGTTGTTAGTATTCTATGTAATATCCTATATTGGAACAATCATAATTTTACTTCTTGTGTGGTGAGAAAAGTTTTCAAAAGAAAATGGGCCAGATAAGATCAGTATTAAAACGATTTTTGCCATAGCGGTATTTGGTATGTGTGAATATGTTAATGTGTAATAGTATAATTTCGATCCTTTTTAATGGAACAAAGTTTTCTTTCGACCGGTGAATCGTCTAAAGGAATGTTTGTGCCTATCTTACTAATTTTAGGGTTTCTCTTTTTTTTTTAAATATATACCTTGAGTGAATTAATGACTCTGATATTTTAGAAAAGACACATGTAAGTCATCAATTTAATTAAATTCAGTTAATGTAAAGAATTCTCCACGGCCATTAACTAGATCGCATATTTGAGAAATTCTTTTTTTCGAGCCATTTTTGTTTAGAAACGTTTTCTTATCGATTTTTATATGATAATTAATCGAAAAAATATTCTACAAGTATATTACCGTAATAACTGTAAAGAAATCACAATATAGTCCTTTAAAAACAAGTTGTTAATATTTTTATAACATCTTTGATGGAAATCATTACCAATACAAATTTAGGAATATTACGAAGTTGGAGAAAAGTTGCCAAGCTTTGACATATTAAACATATCTATGATTCTTAGCGCCCCCCCCCCCCCTCCCCCATTAAAGGGACATTCCTGACTTTGCTGCATTGTAAGATGTTTCCGACTAATAAAATAAATCTACGATTAAATTTACATCTTAAATATATGTTCTTGTTTAAAATATCATGGTCTGATCGTCTTAATATTTGTAAGAAGCCCAAACTGGATTTTGTCTTCAAATAATTTCGTACGTTCGATAAAACAATATTTTAAGAAATAAAATAAAATTTCACCTAGTACCGGTACAAATATTTGAACGATCAGAAACATGTTTAATATACAGCCACTAATAATTTAGCAGAACATTTTTATTTGATAAGCAATTACAATCGTTAAAACGTTTCTGTTAGTCGATAACATCTTACAACTCAGGAATGTCCCTTTAGGAAATAAAATGAAATTTAACCTAGTACAAATAGAACTAGCAGAAACACGTTTAACATACAGTCACTAATATATTATGCAGAAAAATATATTTGATATGTAATTACAATCGCTAAAAAGCCTCTGTTGATTTCATAAATATTTTCAAACTTTAAATGAAGGTAAACCGGACGAAGAAGAAATACAAATAAATCTGGATAACATAGACACAAATAATGAAAATGTTTTAAATCGAAAGATCGAAGAAGGAGAAATATTAAACGCTATTAAGACAACTGAAAAACGGCAAGGCACCTGGAATCGATAATATTGTAAACGAATATATTAAAGTGACTGCCGATATGATGCTTCCAATCTATTCCAGACTATTTAACATAATTCTCGATAATAGTGTTTTCCCAAATGAGTGGCTGACGGGTGTAATTAAACCCATTTTTAAAAATAAAGGAAACCGTTTACTCCCCGAAAATTATAGACCGATAACGCTACTCTGTTGTATGTCGAAACTATTTACAACTATTTTAAACAACCGATTAAACGCATTTATTGAGGAAAATAATATATTAAACGAAGCTCAAACAGCTTTCAGAAAAGGTTACTCTACCACTGATCATCTCTTTAATATACATTCATTAATCGAAATTCTGAAGAAAAGAAAAAATAAATTATTTTGTGCTTTTATAGATTTTCAAAAAGCATTTGACCAAATCTCTAGGACATGTCTTTAGCAAAAACTGCTTAAAAATAACATCAATGGTAAATTCTTTAAAATTCTCTACAAAATGTACCAAGGAATGTAAAATGTAAAATCTTGTATCTGTTCAAAAAATGATCTAGACAATTACTTAAAAAGCCACAACTGTTCTGGGGCATCGATAACCACAAATGATATAGAAATATTCTCGGATACCGCTATTTGTTTTCTAAGCTTATTATATGCCGACGATACCGTCCGATTTACAACAATCCCTTAATACCTTTTTACAATATTGCAATAAATGGAAACTTAAAGTTAACGTAAACAAAACGAAAATAATAATTTTTAATGGAAATGCAAATGACTACAAGATGGTATTTAAACTAGGAAATCAAACGCTCGAAAACGTAAAAGAGTATAAATATTTTGGGTTACCTTTTACCAAACTAAATAAGTTTACAATAACCAAAAAACTGCTAATACAAAAGGCGACAAAAGCAATGTACTTCATCTTATCAAAATCTAAAGACAATAACTTTTCAGTTGAATGCAAATTAAAATTATTTGATCCCATGGTTATCCCGATTCTTTTATATGGATGTGAAGTATGGGGCCATTAAAATATTGATATTACTGAAGCTTTGCATATTAAATTGTTAAAACACATCCTACCAGTAAAGAAAGGAACCCCACTATTCATGATATATGGTGAACTTGGAAGAAGACCACTAAAATTAATTATCCAACAAAGGATGATAAGTATCTGGGCCCGAATTGTTTCTGGCAAACAAACAAAAAATATCGTTCTTATTGTATAAACTAATGTTGTACGACTCTAACATATCTGGATATAGTTATCAATGGAAAACACACGTTGAAAATATATTTAACCAGCTAGGCATGACCAACATTGCATATGCAGTGCTCCTTTCCAATTAGTGTAAATACAGTGGCATTATTCATTGCCCACATGGTGGACAATGGCTTTGCTCGTTCAACGACTACAACTTATATGTCAGCAATAGGTTACATACATAAATAAGTTGGGGCCTTTTAAAGATCCAACACAGTTTTTCGTTATTCGGAAAATTCTAGTAGGATTACACAAAATAAATACAAAACCAGATTTCAGGCGGCCACTGACAAAACATATATTGTATCAAATTATAGATGCTCTAGATGAAGTTTGTCCAGCACAATACCATAAGCTTATGTTCCGAACAATATTTTTACTTGCTTTTCATGCATTTTTGCGGATTGGGGAAATCACCCATAGTGGAAACAGTAGGAATATTCTGCAGACAACGAATTCTCATTTCTTCAAAAAGGGTTCGCGAAATCCCTCCAGAGTTGAGATAAGTTTTCACTCGTTCAAAGGTCATTATCATACTGATCCAATTACCCTCTATCTTAAGGCTCAGGACTTTTGTCCAGTACATACATTATACAGGTATCTATATCTGCATGGTTCTTTTCACGGTTGTATTTTTATATTCCCAGGAGGATCGACTGTTCTTCTAGATATTTTTTGCAATATTTTAAAACGAGCATTGCTTCAACAGGATACAGGTCCGAACATTTCAAAAGTCACAGTTTTAGAATAGGTGCTGCTAGCACACCGGCTAGTCAAGGGGTACCAGAATCCCGTTTTTCGAATTATGGTAAATTATAGTTCACACTCCTATCATACGGGCAGTTACATCGGATGCATGGCCTTACTGTGTGAAAATCAAAATGTTTGCCGAGTTGAATCCATCAAATTAACTTACTGCGTCGAATGCATGACATTCTCGTAGCTTAAATCTTAAAACTAACAATGTGTCAAATGCATGGCATTTTCACCCCTCGATACTGGAAACTGCGTCGAATGCATGGGATTCTCGTAGCTGATTGTACAAGAAAACTTGTGTTGGTTATTGTTCTTGTGAATCAACCGTAATATTAAATAGTATTTATGTATCTACTGTTATTAATAGCGTTATGAAACCCAGTGCTGTCGGGGAGCATTTTATGGTGACAAAAAAATGCACTAAGTAACGTTCAGATAGGTGTTTCCATCCTGTTAGGCTGATATGGACTTTTAGTCAGCCAAACTACTGCGGGTGAGGATTGTTAGTTTCATCTACTGCCGGCTGGCAGTAGCTTATCTAGCAAGGTGGCATAGTTTCCCCCACCTACAGAACAGAACATTTTATTCACTCAGGCCGTTCAGCAACGGCATATGAGGATTGTACAAAATATAATACATATATGTGACAGGATGGTTTACAGGAGGCTTGTATAAATAATAAATAGAAAGAAAAGCATTCCTATTAAAATATACGGTACCAGATATGACATATTATGCACATAAAAATTGTACAGTGTTTAAGCTGGATAATGAAATCTACTTGCTATGTATTTATATTGAACAAATATGTTCAGTTACCATTTTGATTCACCGAACAGGGTAAATAATTATACAAAACTGACAATTAATTGATATAATAACTATGTTTTGAATTTAGTTTTATACCAATTTATACTGAAATATTCACAGATTTCATTTTAGCTAAAACTCTGAATGCAGTTGTGTATGGAAATATAGATATACAGAGAGAGAGGCTAAATATGTCTTAGATACTCTTAAAAAGTTTGAGACTTAAAATGCATGTGGTCGTGGGCGTTTCAAAACCTCTGTAATTCCATTTATAAAGCTTGCTAACTTCTTCAGTGTGCCTATTCTTTTATTATACATAAGCTGGCTGAATTTATAAGAACTAGCTCGTTTATAATAATAAGGTTGTAAAAGTTGTTTCCTAGAATTTTCTAAACAAATACATTTGAACAAGTAATGAAATTCGTCTCCAATTTCATTGATATCACACAATTTACATATTCTATCTTCCCATAGGATATTATTCCAACGTCCGGTTTCAACTGGCAGATAGTGGTTTGACGTTCTAAATTTTACAATTATAGTCCATAATTTGTGTGATATAATATTAAAATAGTTTTGAAAAGTTTATATGTTTTGCCTATAGAGGAGAACGATATACAGTTATTCCAATTTTGTATACATTGTTCCTCTTGTGTACATTTTATTCTTTGTGACAGCCAGTTTAACGATAAAAATGATTGTGATGCCCAAACATCACTCATTCCTAAGTTGTTTAACTGCAATGATCCATTTGTATTCAGTATCATTACATAAATAATCTCTTAATATTATTTTATAAAATAGAGAAGATAGCTTCGATTGTTTTCCCGACACCAAGCGTGCCCAGTAACAAATCATTATTCTCTGGACAACCAGATCTATTGGGATTCTTCCTAGTTCTCCATATAGCATAAACAGTGGGGTAGATTTTTTCAGTGGTAGGATGTGTCTAATAAAGTTAATATGAACAGAGTTGCATATATCATTGTTCTCATATCCCCAGATTTCACACCCATAAAGTAATATTGGGAGGACCATGGAATCAAACATTTTAAGTTTACATTCAACTGAAAGGCCGTGGTCTTTCGATTTCGATAATAAATAATACATATATTTAGTTGATTGTTGTTTAAGATTAATCTTTGTAGTTCGGAAGTTGTTTAATTTGCTAAACGTTACATCCAAATATGTGTATTCTTTAACATTTTCTATCGTATTTCCAATCTTAAAAACATGTTTATAGTCTTTAGAGTTTCCATTAAATATAATTACCTTTGTCTTTGAGATATTTATTTTAAGTTTCCATTTGTTACAGTACTGATGGAGTATATTTAATGTATGTTGTAAATCATTTGCCGAAGTGGCCAACAAAGCAGTGTCGTCTGCATATAGTAAACATATTAAATGTATAGCCAGATCATAGTGATTTTCTAGGTTAGGTTTAGCACCTTCACAGTGATAGTTCAACAGATATTCTTCTAAATCATTCAAATACAGAGAAAATAAAACTGGGGATAAATTTTCACCTTGACGGATGGCATTATTGCAGGGGAATACTACTGATGTCTTATTATTTACAAATGAGTCATTCCATGTCATTTCAACACAGCTTTTGTGAAATTTGGCATAATGTTTGGTATCGTGGAGGAACACTCAAACATTCTGTACTCTATTCAAATATTATAAAAATTTTTTTTTTTTTTTTTTAGCAAATTTCATCTTTAACCTTGACCTCGACCGTGACCTTCTAAAATATATATGTTTCAAAATTACCCAAATTTCATTCATTTATACTCCATGATATATTCAACAATTCCAGTAAATATGGTGATGGGCATTCATACAGTTTATGAATAATCGCCCATTGAATGTTAGCCCAGTTGTGAAAAAAAACAACAACACCGTGCAATTCAAGATTGTCGCAGTACGAAAACTCATAACATCATAAATACAAGCTTGTTTTTCAGGGTTTCATCTCTTTTCATTGTAGTTTATTAATTTGAGTCTTGTGATATCACTAACTTTTTTCATCTCCAACGGTTTTATAACATTTGTAGTGAAACAACAGCAGGAAAAACAGTCTTTTTTATTTTGCAAATTCACATATCGCTTATCACTTGCGTCATTATTTATACAGTTGTATACAATGTCATCTGTAAAGAGTGAATAACTTTTAAGACAAGGAAAATACACAGCATAAGTCCATTGTCCAAAGGTAAAGTTGCTGTTCGTGTTTTCTCATCCTGTCCAGACCAAAGAGAGGAGCATACATCTATCCTTTCAGACACTGGATGTTTGTGCCATAAAAGGATATGTCACTGTGATATATGACAGTCAGTGGTGGCTGGCATGTGTTAAAAACACTGATGTGAAAACACTAGATGTACAGCTGACTCTTCTTCATCCTCATGGACCAGCACCATCATATGTATTTCCAGACCATCCCGATATCATTACCATGGACTGTCAAGATGTTTTAACAACTGTTGATCCAACCATAACAAAAGGACGAACATACACGATTTCAGCGAAGGAAACAAAATTGGCAGCAAAGGCTTTCATGAAGCGGAAATCAAAATTATAAGCAGACTATCAGTGACATTCTCTCATTCAATGGATGATTATTCATAAACTGTATGAGTGCCCATCACAAAATTGGAATTGTTTGTTATATCATGGAGTATAATGACATTTGGGTAATTTTGAAACATATATATTTTAGAAGGTCAAGGTCGAGGTTAAAGGTTAAATTTGCTAAAAACATTATAATATTTGAATAGAATACATAATTGGGCTTCATATGACCTTTAAAATTGTACAAGCCCCATGTTTCTAAGTGCTATATTACCGGAGATATGAATGTTTGAACCCAAGAGGCCACGCGATTTCAATCTGGTTTCTGAGTGTTCCTCGACGATACCAATCACTATGCCAAATTTCATGAAAATTGGTTAAACAAGCTGTGTTTAAATGACATGGAATGACTCAAATATCATCGATTTTATACCTTGGTACATTTCATAAATAATTCTGAAAAATTTACCATTTATATTATATTTAAGTATTTTGTGCTATAGGCAAGATCTAGATACCATGTCAAAAGCCTTTTGAAAATCAATAAAAGTACAATATAATTTCTTTTTACTTTTTTTTCTCAGGATATCTATTAAAATATGCAGTGTGAACAAATGGTCTGTAGTTGAATAATCCTTTCGAAAAGCAGTTTGTGTTTCGCTTAAGATATTGTTTTGATCTAAGTATGCATTTAAACGATTATTTAATATAGTTGTAAAATGTTATAGGACGATAGTTTTCAGGAAATAAACCACTTCCTTTGTTTTTAAAAATTGGTATGATAATCCCTGTAAGCCATTCTTCCGGGAAGACCCCGTTATCAAAAATAAAATTAAATATTTTAACATATATTGGCAACATTATGCTAGCTGTTGACTTAATATATTCATTTGTTATAGTATCTATACCTGCCGCTTTATTGTTTTTAAGTTGCTATATAGCCGTTTTAATTTCGACCTCACTGAATTTAGCATTAAGAATAGTATCATTATTTATATCCTGTGTTATTTCCTCAATATTTGTATCGTACATATTATCCCTTTGTTCGTTTTTATTTAAGTCACTAAAGTATTTTAGAAATTCATTTAGTGTAGGTATTTGCCCTTCAAAACTACGTGGTCCCTTTAAAATTTTATAAAACTGTCTCGGATCCTCAGTTCGCAATTGTTTCATTTTCTTTTCCATCATAAATTTATTTTTAGAATAGGATTTAATTAGATGTTTTTTTTATTTTTTGCTAGCGTTAGTTAGTCTTACTTTATTTTCTACAGTTTTATTTTTCGTGTATACTCTTTTTTGACTCGTGGTACTTTGTTCGTAAATGCCGACACATTTTCCCGAACTTCGGTTAGTTTCGTTTTGGCCGATTGCCATTTGTGCGGCTAGCGCGTGCAGTCACGTCACCAAATGTTTTGACTGCCGAGTCTAAAAATAGTTTTATCAGCGCGTTGGCAGTTTGGTCAACACGTGTGTGGATTTCAATTTCCTCAAGTATTTCAGATATCTGTTCAATCAGATTTAGGTCAATATTATTAACAAATTCATCGCGTTTAGATGGATGTTTTTTTTTTTTT
>JAECMU010094499.1:2404-14864 GCA_016106625.1 Dracogyra subfuscus | reverse complement strand
TGATATTGTTAAAAACTGTTAGCAGTAACCAGTGATGAATGAATCAGTGTGTTTTAGTGGTATTGTTAAAAACTGTTAGCAGTAACCAGTGATTAATGAATCAGTGTGTTTTAGTGGTATTGTTAAAAACTGTTAGCAGTAACCAGTG
Source organism: Dracogyra subfuscus (assembly GCA_016106625.1). Lineage (NCBI taxonomy): Eukaryota > Metazoa > Mollusca > Gastropoda > Neomphalida > Peltospiridae > Dracogyra > Dracogyra subfuscus. The sequence goes on along the minus strand of JAECMU010094499.1, from coordinate 14,716 downwards.
ATTAATGAATCAGTGTGTTTTAGTGATATCGTTAAAAACTGTTAGCAGTAACCAGTGATTAATGAATCAATGTGTTTTGCTGGTATCGTTAATCAAGGAAGGAAATATTTTATTTAGCGATATGGAGTCAGACATATGGTTAAGGACCACACAGATACTGAGAGAGGAAACCCGCTGTCGCCACTTCATGACTACTCTTTTCGATTAGCAGCAAGGGATCTTTTATATGCACCATCCCACAGACAGGGTAGTACAGTCAGCTAACCACTGGGTTTTTTCTCGACATAACCATATGTCCGACGCCGATATAACCATAATTATAATGTGTTGAGTGCGTCATTAAACAAACAAACAAACAAACAAACAGGGTAGTACATACCATGACCTTTCATATACCAGTCATGGTGCACTGGCTGGAACGAAAAATAGCCCAATGGGCCCACCAATGAGGATCGATCCCAAACCGACCGTGCCTCAATCATCACTTTACCACTGGGGTACGTCCCGCCCTGTGTCGTCAATGAAACACATGTCTTAACTTTTATTTTATTTTTCAGGACAGAAAATTCCCGAGCAAGACAACAAAATGCTGTATTTGTTCTCCATCATACCGGTTCTCCTCACCATCGTGGTGATAATTGGCATTATTAAATGGCGCTGCTGTGAGCAAAAAATCATCAGAGACAATCTTCTCTATATTCACAGATGTCGAAAGGTACATGCAAAATGTTGTTGAGATAATAAACTAACGAGCAACGAGGAATTAGGAATTATCTGTCCCGAGTGAATGAATTCTGTAAACCAATCTTTGGCGAGGGTTTTATAGCATTCATTCATGAGGGACAGATAATTTGTAACTCCTCATAGGGAGTTGGTTATTCTTTTTATTACCCATTGTCAAGTGATTTTTAATGTAAAAATTCCTCTGCAGTCTACAACAAAGCCATTAGCCATTACGTCACATAATCTTATGTGCATTACATGATGTAGTGTAAGTGACGTAGAGGCATAATGACGTTCTTTTTACAGTCAAATGTTTACAGTACAAAATAATAGCACTGCATTATTCTTTATTTATGTCACCCTACAGAAATGGTTGTGCTTCATTTCATGGTTAGCAGTGAATAAAACACAAACACACTTAATGGGTTGAAAAAGGTCATTAATTTATAATGATAAATAATGGAAATGTTTTTCACATTAAAAATCAAAACTGAACCATGACAGACTGGGTTCAAATAACTGCCACAGATTTGCGTGAAACACAAATCGCCCCCATCCACAACCTTTTTTGCAAAAATTTGTTTTTGTTATTCACATACTCTCAGACACTATCTTGTGAAGAATACACATAAAAGATACTCCAGAGGCCCATGTCTCCATGCAGTGATGACAAATTATAAATGAATGTAATCAGAACTTGGTAAATAATGAAAAATAAAGGCTGCTAACCAAGGGCCTTGCCTTCGGGCTGTACATACTCAAGCGTGGTGCTAAAATGTGGATTGGATTTGCCCTAAATATATTTATATCAAATAAATATGAATATGCTACTAAATCTGCTGCTTATGAAAATATACCATTTCATTTTTATGAAACAAATGAGTCATTTTTTATTCTGTAAATCTTTGTAGATTGTATAATTTGATTTATGAATGGAAACATTATATAAATGAAAGTGAAGTTCCGGCATTGGCAACAAACCAACCAACCAAACGTCATGATTTTTAAGTCAGCCAATCAGTAGCTGTAGAAACAATCTGCACACTGTGCAGAGATCGAAAAAATATTACCCTGTATATTTGAGTCCATATGGATAATAAATAATATTACTACTAATAATAATAATACCCAGAGTTATTTTGATTGGCACAATAGAAAACATAAGACAAATATATGGTTTGTTTTTAAACTAAAGCTATTTGTGTCTGAGAGGGGGGAGGAGGAGGGGGAGGGATACAGAGACAGGGAAGGAGAGCATGCAGGGGGAGATTAAGAGAGATAGTGAGAGAGATAATGAGAAAGGAGAAATAGAGGGTGAGGAAGAGAGAATGAATGAGAGAGAAAGAGGGAGAGAAATAATGAGACGGAGGGGGGAGAGTGGTGGATAGGAGAGAGCCAGTGAGATAGACTGAGAGCGAGGAGAGAATGAAAGAGATAGTGATAGAGAATGAATGAAAGTGACAGAGAATGAGAGAAAGAGGGAGGCAGAGAGACAGAGAGAGAGAGACAGAGACAGAGATAGAGATAGAAAGCTCAGTGGGTGATTAGACAGTTGTGAAGACTTGCGCTCATGAATCACTGTCAAAATGAGACCTGAAATTTAAGAGGTAAAGGTAGTGAGAGAAAATTAGATAGTTAGAATAAATGGGAGAGACATGGAAAGAGAGAGAAATTAGTGAAAGAGGGAGAAGAGAGAGAGAGAGAGAGAGAGATATGATCATTTATATGCCATTTCCTGTAGACAGGACAGCACATATCCATCGTGGTCAGCAGATATTATTCTAACCCAGTGTAACCTACATTGTATCTTGAATGTGCATGGAAAGTAGTGCTTAGTTCACATTAGTTCTTGCATCGTCAACCTCTCAGCATAATTTGCCTAATTCATTTTTAAAGCTTTGAAGACCAATGAAAAAAAGAGTTGATTTTTATACGAATTATTTAAAGATTATTTCAGCAAAAATGGGAAGAACACCATTTGCTTTTCTTATTCTTTTTCGAATAATTTTAAAGAGTTCATTTCTGTTTGTATAAAAATCTGGGTTTTTTATTAGTCTCTTGAAATAAGTTTGACAATTACATGTATGCTATAAAGCACATTGTACTTGTTAATTCGGACGTAGTTTTCTACAAACCACCAAATGTATTTCACTGAAATATTTGTATTTGCTCAGAGAAGGGTGGAAGGATGCTTAACCTAGAGCTCTCCGCTTTGATCAGTCTTTATTATTAGCTATATCTGCAACAATAGATCTACAGTTAAACAGGGTTTACCATGAGTCATTTCAACTCATTTTCTCTGCTTATATCCAGTTACGGTTCAAGCATGCTGTCCTGGACACACACCTCAGCTATTTGGGCTGTCTGTCCAGGTTAGTGGTTAGCGAGAGAGAAGAGGGTGTAGTGGGTTTACACCTACCCTTTGAGTTGTTAAAGTGCTGTTCCCTTTGTGACGTCATGGATAAAACTTTATGGAAATTCCCGAAACGAATTCAACTGGTTCTGTGTTTCAGGGAAATATTTTTAAACGGAAAATATACCGGTATATAATTTTGTTTAAATTTTTAAAATAATTTTCTAATCATATTAAATAATATATTGATTGATATAGCTCAATACATCATACATCTGGAACAGCACTTTAAAACTCGCTCTGGGTGAGAGCCGGCACTGGACTGCGAACCCAGTAACTACCAGCCTAGGGGCGGATTATGCTTTAGCTAAGGGGGGTTTCCGAAACAATATGTAAATGTTTATAATTTGAAATTATAAATTTTACATGGACATCGATTTAGATCTACGTGGGTTTTTCCAGCCATGTGGGGGGGTTTCTGTGCAACTGGGAACCTCCTCCCCCATAATCCACCCCTGCTCTTGCTCATTATTATAAAATGTATGTCTTCAGGAGCTGAACCCTCTGTATGACAGCGTCGATGCTGGAGCCAGCTGTAAAGACAAGGTGCCCTTTCTGCCTGCAGATGAGTTTGAGATCGATTTCTCGCGAATTAAGTTCCTGTCAGCCCTGGGCGAGGGAGCGTTTGGCCGAGTGCTCAAGGCACGACTGGACAAGCGATGGATGTCCGATGACGCAGATCAAATTGTCGCTGTCAAAATGCCTAAAGGTATTAGTCCACCGAACTGTAAAAATGCCTAAAGATATTAGTTGAGCGATCTGTCAAAAATGTCTAGAGGTATTAGTACACCGAACAGTGTATCTGGTCAAGCCATAACTTTCTTTATCATCGAGCTGATATGATCTAGCATTCATCGGTTTCTATGTTATGGCTGCATTATTTTGCATTTCTGTTTAACTCACAGCAATGCTGCCAGTTTTTTTCTCTCTCTGTCTCTTTCTTTTTTTGTCTGTCTGTCTGTCTGTCTGTGTCTTTCTCTCTCTCTCTCTCTCTCTCTCTCTCTCTCTCTCTCTCTCTCTCTCTCTCTCTCTCTCTCTCTCGCCCTCTCTCACTCTCACTCTCCCTCCCTCGCTCTCTCTCTCTCTCTCTCTCTCTCTTTTCTCTCTATCTCTCTATCTCTCTCTATGAATGAGTGAATGAGTATGTGTGTGTGTTATTTTTTTTAATTATACTTTTATTCAGTGGTAAAGTGCACCGTGTGATGTGCAGGCGGTTTAGGATCAATTCCCGTCGGTGGCTCCATGCACTGGGCTATTTCTAGTTCCAGCCAGTGCACCACAACTGGTTTAACAAAGGCCATTGTATGTACTATTCTGTCTGTGGGATGGTGCATAAAAGATCCCTTGCTGCTAATCGAAAAGAATAGTCCATGAAGTGGCAACAGCGGTTTTCCTCTCTCTATATATCTGTGTGGTTCTTAACAAGCTATGACAATGAGGTGACATCAGCCCCAAGTTCAACCACTGAACGTTTCACTAACGTTAGTGAACTATTTAATTGGTTTCCAACGTGGCCATTTGGTTTAATGTGAAGCTCATTAATTCATTTCAAATTTGTGTGCTTATATCCAATTAAGGTGCAAGCACACTGTCCTGGCACACACCTCAGCTATCTGAGCAGTCTATCCAGGGCAGTAGGTTAGTTGTTAGTTACTTAGTGGTTATAGTGAGAGAGAAGAGAGTGTAGTGGCCTTACACCTACCCATTGAACCCTTAAGAACTCGCTCTGGGTTGGAGCCAGTACCGGGCTGCGAACCCCATACCTACCAGCTACCGAGACTGGTTGTGAAGTGGATAAACCAGTCATTGGGATGTTTTTCTGCCCATCCTGGCTGAACTCGGCCCTGATGTTTATACTATGTTCGCTGTATCTTAATTGCAGCAATAAATACTGAATCCTACTGGTATTTAGTTACGGAGTCTAATTTAGATGATGTAATCACACACCTTACCATGACATTTTCAATGGATACCACAATAAAATCCGTAAAACATGTTTAATATAGTATATAGTTTATTAGCTTTGCCCCTTCTGGCCTACAGGCATGTATTTTATGTAGAAATCAATAACATTTGACAAGTGGTGTATAATTGGAGCATGAACAATTAAATATGTAGAGAAATAAATAATAAATTTTTAAGATTTGTACCTATATAATACAATATTATATTACATAATTCTTTTCTGTTTTTAACAGACAATAATTGCACAAGTTTAAATACAGGTGGTTTGTGCTAATAGTATTTCTTAATATATATTGAATGTACAATGGACATTTCAAAATAAAGTGATATTCATCCTCTACATGTATATCATTCTGATTAAACATCTGACATTTCTGTTTGTGACCTTTCAATACCATAATATTTACCTTGTTCAACCCAATAACTGGTGAGGAGAAACAGTGTAACAATCTGGAAAAGATATTCTAAGGTAGTACTGCAAGCAAAATGTATCTACATGTATTAAATGCTTAATATGTTAGTCACTTTTAAGTATTCACTTATTCATACGCGGTGGAAGATGCAAGCAAATGAGGGCAGTTATTGCATAATAATAATAAAAGTAGTAATATTAATATTATATATTAATATTAATATTAATATACTGATGGAAAGAAATAAGAGAAACACATAAATAGTAACAGCAAATATTGAGTGCAGCTAAACGCCACATCCACTGTATCAGGAAAAACAATATGTTGCTGGCAGCCAATTCCACAGTAGTGACATTCAGTTCCACATTACATGTCTGCATTTTATACAGGAATAACTACATGTACGCTAGTGATGAATTAAATTTGGCCTAAAATACCATGTGTTCCTTTATTTCTTTCCATCAATATAATAATAATGATAATAATAATAATCAGTTCCAGCCATATTACATTAATTGTGCACTTCATTCTTGTGAACCTTCCACAGAAATAATTAAGTTCTTCAAATCTGCATTTTATTCACTTTTAAAAGCGGGGGGAGGGAAAGGCATATTCTGACCTCTCCCTCCAGTTTTCGATACCTATGAATTAAAGACAAACTCTTACGCCTAATATATAGACGGGAGACACGGTTAGTTAAAATGAAATAATGGTTCCTCATAAAAACTCAAAAGCTGAGATGAAAAAATAAATTTATTTTATTTGCATCATTTTCAGCAGAACAGCCTGCTTGATTAACAAAACTGCCTGCAGGCAATAGAAATATAATACTAATAATGTGATGAGCATGTAGCACATAACAGGATTTAAGTGCATTAAATAATACATCAGAATATTAATATAATTTTCCTTAAAGTACTGGTGGAACCTTACCGCATCGTCCTTAAAGGGAGGGTCAACTCAAACAAGAGCCTTATGTGTTGGAAAGATGCATACCCAGACCACGAACGTAAACTGACACTTTAACAAATTAAAAATGCGTAATTTTAGAGTTAATAAAAAAACACGATTATTCCTGCTAACTGGGGGCAGCCATTTTGTTTTGTTTTTGTGACGTCCAGTGGTATAGCTTGCGGCGAAGTGACGTCAGCTCTATCCAACTCCTCTATGCACAGTGTACAGCAAGGCACTTCACTTCATCAACTTGACTGGTTAAACAACATAAATGACTTGATAGTATAATAAACTATTTAACTAAATATATTTCAATTTGCATCAATAGAAAGAAATGGTTATAGAATTTTTCTCTTTTAAAAAATCCAAAGAAAAAATGCATAAATTATTAGGTCTGTTGGTAGCTAGGGTATGTTCGAGCAAACATTACCACTCAGGATACACAAGTATAATTTTCTTTTCTTTGGGACTATGTAATTGGTCACTTTTGTGATTTCAGATGGGAAAGTCTACTTAATCAAGGGTTTTACAGAATTACTTACAGTAATAAAGCAGGATGGCTGATAATGTCCATTACGTTTTGAGAAGTATCCGTGCAGTTATCACACAATATCCTGTGATCTTAATAAAAGAGGCATGTATTTATGGTGTGTCTAGACACTGTGTCTGGGGTCTGTCCAAATATACTCCTGCCAATCAGGAACCACAGATATAGCCAATGGAAAGAAAAGACCAATTAACCAAGAAAACACTCCAATTATTATTTCAGTACGTGGGTTAATTTATGTACAAAACATAATACAATGGTGGTTTATTTTGTATTGAAAAATAATATATTCTTGTTGCTGGCTTACTTGGATGGATATTATTAAAGAACATTGCGATGCATTCGCAAAAATCAGGTATGTTTTGTTTCTTCAGTTCAAAGACTAATTCCTGACATGACACATTAGGTATTACAGCGGGCAGCATAGCCCAGTGGTACAGTGCCCGCCTGATGCGCGGTCGGTCTAGGATCGATCCCCGTCAGCTAACCACTGGGGTTTTTCTTGACATAACCATTTGTCCGACGCCGATATAACCGTCATTATAATGTGTTGAGGGCGTCATTAAACAAACAAACAAACATTAGGTATTACATAACCACTAGCTTGCCAGAGGGCATATTCACTGGGATGGTACAAAATGGCTGCACCCATATATATAATAGCTGTCACATTTAAGCATTTTATTAATTAACTATACAATTATACTTGTTGATATTAAGCAATAATGTACTTTATATATCACTGAATATGCATACCAGGCCATATGCCTTAACTGTGCCTTCCTTTAATCAACTATATACATGATTAGCTCCAGGCCCTGTCTTTAATTCCTCAGGTTTAAGAATAGACCATGAAGGCTTATTAAAAGGGCTTAGGTTTAGCTCAGATACAGACAATTAGCCAAGGATTTACTACACAGATACCCTTATTAAATTACAAATTGAGAGTGCCAACAGAGGTGTACGTTTATTTTCCCCAGATCATTTCCCCCCCTCTCCCCAAGGAGGTTGATCTTCAGTTATTTCTACTCCAAAATTGGGAACATACACTTCTCATTTGTATTTATTTATTTTTAGTTTTTAATTTAATTTTATGTTATATTATTCTCTCTTCTTTTCTTTTTTCTCTTTTTTTTGAGCGGAGGTGGGGGGATCTGGTTGTAGTATATGTCTGTACATGTGGTGAAGGAACCGATTCATAAAACACCCATATTTCAAAAGGTCTTTTCACAATTTAAAACAAAATTACATGAGAGAAATCTTCCCAAAAGGCTTTACATTCAAAAATGCACATGCATCCCCCAGTTACTAAAGTGAATATGTGAATCATAACATATCACATTTAGGATCCCTCTGATAATATCGTGGACCAGGATGACTGAACTTTAACTTTCAAGTAAAGTGTTTAATAAAACATATACATGTAGTTAATTAATGGTTGATTATGATGTCTGTGATGTCATAATCTTACGAGGTCATCAATTATAAGGGGCGGGACATAGTCCAGTGGTACAGTGTTCATTCACTGGATGTGCGAGTGGCTGGGATCGAACCTCGTCGGTGGGCCCATTGGGCTATCTCTCATTCCAGCCAGTGCACCACCACTTGTATATCAAAGGCTGTGGTATGTACTACCCTGTCTGTGGGATGGTGCAAATAAAAGATGCCTTGCTGCTAATCAGAAACAGTAGCCCATGAAGTGGCGACAGCGGGTTTCCTCTCTCAATATCTTTGTGGTCCTTAACCATATGTCTGATGTCATATAACCGTAAATAAAATGTGTTGAGTGCACCATTAATCAAATATAATGCTTAATGCAGAAACTATTAATAAACAACAAAATAGTTCAGAGTTCATTGCATAAATAATATATCACACTTTAATAATTAAATTAATTTTTTTTTAAATAACAGTTTGTTTGTAATGGATATTGACTGTTTTAATCTTATTTCTTCTGGATGTAATAAAAGCCTTTTAACTGTTGGTTTATAGGTAGATTAGCCCACTATTTTGAAAATAAACAGTTTAGAAATTGCTGAACTGTCAGTTAGGTGATATTAGTGAGGTTTCATTGTATCCTGCCCAAGAACTTATCCGCTGAGATGTTTTCAGTTCTCGTACTCACAGTCATATAAGCACATGTGGTCAGTGTATGGGTGTCATCGAGTGGTTGTGAGTAGGGGTAAAGGATATGTGGATCTGAGCACCATTCCATGAAGCAATCATAGCACTAAGATCACTTTAAGTGCATAAGGTAGCTATGCATTTAATGTCCTTCTAATGTCGAGCGAGGCCCTAGACATAAAATATTATAAATTACTTATATTATGCAGTCAAAGTATATGTTAGCCTTACATTTTATGGCTGAAAAAAGTTCCTGTGCACCAAATTAAATGGTCTTTGGTCAACTGTAAGGTTTGTAAGTGCATTGCCATGGGGAAGCTCATTTAATATGATATTTATTACAAATCAACTGCAAACAAGCCGTAACACATAAGTGTGCAGATGTTGAGACCTACTATACGTTATTTTTCTATGAATTGGGTCCACAAATTAAAACAATTTCGGCCACTACCAAGGGAATCAAACCAGTATAGCTAAATGTCTTAATACAAAGTCCTACACAGTATAGACCTTGGCCATGAATTAATCTTAGCGTTAAGGTCACCTAAAGTGCATAAGGTAGCTTATGTACTTAATATGATATTATCGCTAAGATCACTTTGTGCAATTAGCACCTGGAAATTAATTAAACATCTCCAAGTTTGTACCTCGCAAGTAACTGTGACCACTTCGTAGATTCAAAACAACAACCTGATAGCATATAACACCATCTTTACATCAATATTGAATGTATTCTATGACAAAAATACAGAAACCATAAATATATACATGTAAATGTGTGGTCACTAACAATGGAGCTGGAGACTGGAATCACACTGATGTGTTTTTCAAAAGTAATTTATTCACACTATCTCAGTAAAAACTCAGCATCAGATTTAAACCTCTGCTGCATGGACAACTACATGTACTTCTTGACACCAATTCAGGAAGAGCTCATGCAATTCAATTAAAATAATGCTGCTGCACTGCAAAATGGTCAACTGTTAATTTCTGGGTGTGTATATCTTTAAAATATTGCACTGCAAAATGGTCGACTATTAATTTACAAGTGTTTAATATTCATGATATTTGCGATTGTAATTAGGATTTACTCTTTGCTTTGACAAATATATGTGTATTAAGAACAATATTTTATAAATAAATTTTTTTTGTTTAAACTGAAGGAAACAGAATTTTAAAAGTAAAGTAAAAAAAAACCCTACCTATGTTATTAGACTGGATTGTACAGTTTGCTCATTGTAAGTACAGTTGATCCAACATTGGCAATAATTTGGTACATGGCTGTGGTGTTTATAGAGATTAATACTAAATGAGTTCCCATGAGAGATCATTTATATTACAACCAGTGCACGATTGAAAATACAGCGGGCAGCATAGCCCAGTGGTACAGTGCCTGCCTGATGCACGGTCGGTCTAGGATCGATCCCCGTCAGCTAACCACTGGGTTTTTTTCTCGACATAACCATATGTCCGACGCTGATATAACCGTAATTACAATGTGTTGAGTGCGTCGTTAAACAAACCAAAAAAAAAAAAAAAAGATTGAAAATACAAGCATGTTGGATTGTATGAAAATGGACTTCCTTCAGTCACCAAGTGAGGAACTGTTTAAAGCTAAGATGAATTGATTAAATGAGTACTGGCCTGGTGCTTATAAATCTTTTAGAGTCTAGACTTAAGATTCTAAAAGCATCTCAGACAGTAATGGCGTAGCAACCAGAGGCAGATCTAGGGGGAGCCAAGGGCCGGGTCCCCTTAAATTGTATTATATATTAATTTTCATCCCCCTCCAAACCTCTAAAGTTTACTTGGCATTCCACCTCATGCCATTGCCCCCCCCCCCCCCCCCCAATGGAATTTCTGGATCTGCCACTGGCGACACCATACAAATTGCATGCATGTGACGTCATTTGAGATTGAGTATTATAAGCATGAGCCCTGTTCTATGAAGCAATGTTAGCACTAAGATCGCCTTAAGTGTGTAAGGTAGCTATATACTTATGGTGACCTTATAGTGCTAAGATCACTTCGTGGAACAAGGCCCTGGTCAACTGATTTAGGGTCTAATACAATAAACATCAAATAGAGCACTAACTAATGGCTAATTGTGTTTTGATTCAGTTTCTAGAACAACAGTGAAGAAAGTTAACAGTAATCTTGTTAAATTCTGATTTTAAAATGTTATGATATTTCACTGTTTTATTATCTCTAATGTTTTATTGTTTTCACTGTTTTATTATCTCTAATGTTTAGTTATCTCTAATATTATCATTTTGTTTTTTGTGACAAAAACAAATCCTCAAAACTCAAAAAAATATTTTATATACAATGCAGTCAATACACTGTATAGGCGCCATAATTTAGAAGCACTGTGCTTATAAAATGTGTATTGTATAAGCAGTGTTCTAATTGTGTTTATTTGCATTTCATATCCATACAAACATGTTTGTCTACCTGTAGCTTAAGTGACATCTGTATTGATGTCACTTTCAATCTGGCACTTTCGATGAACACAAACCTTACTATCTCGAAATTACAATACTCAAGGGCAGTTACTTCTTGATTGCAGACCATCCGCAAATAGACTGAACACAATAAAAGGCCTGTAATCATAATACACATGTACTGAAGTGTAGGACGTTTTAAAATCACAACATGCAGGGGTTTCCCCAGGGCTGTTAGGCATAGCGGCCCGCTATCCCTTGGTCAGTAACGTAAGCGCTTTAACAGTGCGTAAGCGCCTTACGTCAAAAGCCGCTACGCCTTGATTTCAAGTGTCATGTCATAATGAACACTATAAGTTAGGTTAATTTACAAACCTACCAGGTAATTTAATACATTTGGATAAAGTTACAATAGTTAGAGTGAAACAAGAGTCTGTGACATTTAAATGGTTTAATCTCTTAAGAAAAATCAACTTGAATCTGTCTCCATAACCGTTACTTCTAAAATGGACGTGTGTTTTTAAAAATATGAAGAAAAAAAATCCTTTTAGAAATACCTGGATGACCAGAAACACTTCGGTTGTATGAAAATTGATAATGGATAATCGGTGGCCTAGCGGTTAAGTCGCCGGACAACAGGCTGGTAGGTACTGGGTTCACAGCCCGGTACCGGCTCCCACCCAGAGCGAGTTTTTAAGGACTCATTGGGTAGGTGTATGGCCGCTACAC
>JAECMU010094446.1:0-14167 GCA_016106625.1 Dracogyra subfuscus | reverse complement strand
CAAAAGTGCCAGAACGAATCTACCCCAGTGATTCAGAACCATATACATGCTTCGAACACTTATGCTATACATCTGTTATGGTTTAATACTGAAGAAAGTTACAGGATTTGGGAAAACATAGTTTTCACCTGGGAAAATACAACTTCTGTACTTGGTTTGGTGATCTGTGTTGAGTGCGTCGTTAAACAAACAAACAAACAAACAAACATGGTTTGGTGATAGGCACGTCATATGCCATCGATCTTCACTGGGTTAAACTACTACGCAATGCTTTATGGCTTGCAAGATGTGTCAAGGTGTGTTAAGTTATCAACAGATGGCAACATTGTTCCCGTTATGTACATGACGATTTTTGTTATGTACATGACACCCAATTATGTTGCATATTATCTCGGATGATGTTTTTTAAATATTTTCATTGATTACTGTGTATCTATCTACATATGCGGAAATAGTTTTAAACAGTATTTGGTGTCTGGTTGATAGACCCTTGATTTGCGGACCAAAAACCAGGCATCATGTCCATAACGCAATTTCCTGGACATTTTATATAGCCGTTATTGTAAAAAATGCTATACAAAAAGTACTAATCTGTGCGGAAAGCCACTTTTCACACAGGTACAAATGGTGTTGAAGTACCTTTTAAGACAGTTAATTTGTATATAGTTATTTTCCTATTCGTAGCATGGCACTGTTACATTTGCCGTTATGTACGTGATGAAATATTGGCTGATGTTTTACCGGGCCATAAAAAAGAAATTCTGGTAGACTTCATTTTGTTTTCCCCACACTGAAAGTTTATACCAAGGGCTATAAATAGACAATAGGACTCAAAACGATTCAGAGTATATGAATTTTTGGAAATAATTTTGGGCCGTTTCTCTCAATTGATGCAATGTGAAAAAAATGGCCCACGTATATCTGTACAATGCAGAGTCGAATTGTCATTTAGCAAAATAGTGGATGATTCCATAGAGCTCTATCTGGTGCCTCGTATATAGGATAGCCACTCTCGAAGAAATCGTTTACGGGAATTTTGACACCTCTTACATCGCCACAAAGAGGACTGCCACTCACATACAAGTTTTAGTAAAGCACGCGCAGTTCTGTCTTTATATTCTTTGTACTGCGTTATCTTTTACTTCAGAGACAATACAAGTCAAACTCTATATCTTTGCTGTTCCAGTATTTTGTCTTCACCCCAGTATTAATATGAGATTTAATGGTAATTTGTGTGTGTGTGTGTGTGTGGGGGGGGGCGCTTTTATTTATACCGTTCTCAAAAAACAAATTGAGTTGGTACAGGCATATGACTGTTAACGTTATTCATTATGAAGTTACATGCCAATTCATCGCTTTCCTATTGAAGCAAACGGACAAATTTCAATGTGATAATTGGAAGGCTAGTGGAATTTGAAAAGAGTAAATGAGATTTTTCATGTTAATTCCCAATCCTGTAACACTGGGTTATATCCCGGTTTACAGTGGATGCACCCTCGAAGTTAAAGGGACATTCCCGGTTTTGCTACATTGTAAGATGTTTCCGAAAAATACAATATTTCTATGATTAAACTTATATATTAAATATATTTTCTTGTTTAGAATATCAATGTCTGTATATCCAATGTGTTTATGGTTGTTTTAATATTTGTAAGAAGCCCAAATTGGATTTTCTTTCTTCAAATAATTTCGTACGTACGAAATATTTTATGTTATGAAATAAAATGAAATTTAACCTAGTAAAAATATTAGAACGATCAGAAACACGTTTAATATACCGCCACTAATATTTTATGCAGAAAAATATATTTGATATGTAATTACAATCGTTAAAAAGTCTCTGTTAGTCGATAACATCTTAAACACGGCAGCAAACTTAGGAATGTCCCTTTAAGGTTTGAAGGTACTGAGTTCACATACCGGCACTATCTCCCACTAGATTCGACAAATGAGATGTAAGGGCACTGAAACCAACTGATTTGCCACTAACAACTATTAACACCTGTCATAAACGGACAACCAGTTGCAGGATGGTCAACGTGCACGAACTTTAATGGGATGGTATAAGCCCCAAAAACATTTAAAAGGCAAATTAAAGACACACGTAGAGTAGATAGAGTTGCACGAACATTGATAGTTCTGCCTCAAACTAATCTCTGTTATATAGATTTTGTATACATATATGTGTATTGTCCATGCCAAATAAATGCTGATGCCAACTATGAAAGCTTTTTAAGTATTCATCACACGTTTGTGGACTATAAGACAGACGGGAGTACTTTCATTATTTTGGCATAATTCAACTTTGAGATGATCCCTTGTTGGTTTTTGTTTTCATAAACAATTGAAGCAAGCATATCTTCCATAGTGAATTCTACAAATATCTTGTTTAATAAAGAACACAGTAATACTGAACTATTATTATATATTTATTTTTGACTCGTTGATGAAATGTAATGATAACCACAAAAAACAATCCACATAAATACTATTTACAAACAATACAGATTAAACAATAAAAGAGAAATCCTTCAATATTACCATTAGAATTCTAGGCAAAGTTTGGCGCCTAAACATAATTTGAATAACAATAGAAACCCACCGATTCCAGCCTGTGCATCACGACTGATACATCAAATACCGTGGTATGCACTATCCTGTCTATGGGATGGTGCATATAAAAGATCCCTTACTGTTAATCGAAAAGAGTAGCCCATGAAGTGGCCACAGCGGGTTTCCTCTCCTAATATCTGTATGGTCCGACGCCATATAACCGTAAATAAACTATTTCATTTCATTGTTACAATAGGTTTGCGTGTTTTCAAATGAGCTTCTCAAGCGACGTCTACTGCTCTAGACACACAGTAGCCTTCTTCCAAACCATATAATATCGCAAATAAACCTGTATTAATTTTTTAAGAATCCACGTTTTGATACTTGATATTTTTTTTTTTTTTTTTTTTTTGGGTTTAACGACGCACTCAACACATTATAATGACGGTTATATCGGCGTCGGACATATGGTTATGTCGAGAAAAACACCCAGTGGTTAGCTGACGGGGATCGATCCTAGACCGACCGCGCATCAGGCGGGCACTGTACCACTGGTGTATGCTTCCCGCTCCTTTTGTTATACATGCATATACATTATAGAACAGCATATTTTAATCTGAGTAAGGCATTAACGTATTGCAGATTTTAATTCTGACATCACCATGTTTCTCTCTGATTGTTTCCGTTTCTCTCCCTGTGGCTCGCTCTCGATGTAAGTCAGTATCGTTGTCTCTGTCACTGTCTGTCTCTTCATCTTCCACCCTCTTTCTCCCCCGTACTTATATTATTTTCCTTAAATCCAACCACACAATCATTAGTTTCATCTTCTTTTTAAAGAGACATCTCCGAATTTGCTGCAATTTTAAAGATGTTATCGACTAACAGAGACTTTTTGACGACTGTAATTACATATCAAATATAATGTTCTGCATAAAATAGTAGTGGCCGTTTATTGAACGTGTTTTTGATCGTCCTGATATTTGTATTAAATTAAATTTCATAGTGGATGCAGGGCTTCTAGATTATGGTATCCCCACTCCCATGGCTAGTGATATTCAATGTTGGGCTAGTAAATAACTACTATTGCTAGAGAAACAAAAGTTGTCAAATTCTGCATTTAATTTTATTTTGTAAATATGAATATTCTGCCTCCAACCACATTCCCCAATCTTTGTGTTTTAATCACTATCTCCATCTTTAGGTAACATCTGATTATTACTATTAGTAAAATTGTATTAAGTAAAGTAGGGCTAGTGAATTTGTAATCGTCGCTAGTAATTTTTTTAAATCACTGATCCCATGGCTAGTGGATTTTGTAAAAATTCTAGAAGCCCTGGGCTGTATATTAAACATGTTTCTGATCGTTCTAATATTTGTACTAAGGTAAATTTCATTTTATTTCCTAAAAACAATATTTTCCTACGTACGAAATTATTTGAGGACAAAATCCACTTGGGGCTTGTTACAAATATTAAGACGACCACACATTAAACACATTAAATATACGGACTCTGTTATTCTAAACAAGAAAATGTATCTAATATGTAAGTTTAATCGTAGAAATATTTTATTAGTCGAAAACACGGGAATGTCCCTTTAAAATTAATCACTATTCTCGCACATTTGTTTTGTACTTTATTTTTGTTTCAAACAGTTTACAGTTTAAAATAAACAAAACCCCATCCTCTAATGAGTCGTCAAGACGGATTAGTTAAAACACTTTCACGATGTCCAGATTGATTTCATGTAGTTTTGTTTTTGTTTCAAAGACACTTTGTAAAAAAAACTCTCCTTCAATTCTGAATCGTGTTCACGGATTCTCCTGTACAGGATTCACATATTGTTTTCTCGTATTTTTATTTATTTTTGTTTTTGTTTCAAGACAAATTTTAAAATCTCTTATCTTTTCTGAATCGTCGTCTTGGCAAATTCAGCTTCACGGTTCACATATTGTTTTCTTGTATTAAAAATATGGATTTCAAGTCACATTTTAAAATCTTCTCTCCTTAATCGTCGCAGACAATTCGTCTGAACAGTTTTACGATTCCCTAATTATTTTGTTTTATCTTTTGCGACACGACACTTTTTTTTAAAACCGCTCTCCTTTTTTTAATCGTCCTCAAAGATTCTTCTAAACAGCTTCACAATTGACAGATTGTTTTCATGTACACGTTTTTATCAAGACACTTGTAAAAAATCCTCTCTTCTCTTGTCAGTCGTCGTCGCAGATTCGTCTGAAGAGCTTGACGACGTTCCTCCTGAAGGCGATGCTGGTGAGACTGTACACGAGGAAGTCGACGGCGAAATTGAGGTAGTAGGGGAGTTGACAGATGTGCTGCGCAAGCAGCTGGTTCTGGTCGTACTCGAAGTCATACATCTTCGTCTTGCTGACGAGCCCGAACACCAACAGATAGATCCTGTAGGCGTGGCTCGGCAGGTACAGCACCACGAACACAGTGGACACGAGAACCAGCATCTTGGTCGTCCTCACCTGGGCGCGAGTCAGCACGCCCGGTTCGGAATGGTGGACGCAGAAGTCGTGGATCGGGTGATGCTTCTTGCGAAAGTTCCTCACGGCCAGGATGATCCTGATGTTGAGTATGAAGATGGCGGTGAACGGGACTACGAAAGTCAGCAGGGAATCAATGTAAGTAAAGACCGCGTTGAACTGAAGGTACGTGGATTTCGAAGAACAGTACGCGTAAGGTGTTACCTCCACATAGGTGGACAAGAAGCTGTGGATGTAAAGGACTAGCGCGAAAGCTGTGATCAGCCCGACCGCCAGACGACCTCGACGCTTGGTGCAGATTCTAGGTGCCCTCAGAGGGTGGCAGACGACAATGTACCGTTCCACCATCATCAGGACTACATACCAAGCCGAGAGGAAGCCGCAGACGTAGGTGATGTAGACCATCACGTGACAGCACCCGGGCGAAAGGGCGATAACCGGATGCAGACTGGTCAACCATCCGATCATTACAGCCGCTAGGAACCCCGTGTCGGATATAGCCAAGGCGACCAGATACAAGGTCATTGGTAGGTACTTAAAGGAAGTGAATAAAAATACTATAAAGCAGCATATGTTACCCACAATGCCAAGGCATCCAATGGTAGGCACCAAGTAGAGACTGATGGCTTGAACGATTTTTCGTAGATGATTTGTTTCGTTCAAGCCATAAGGATTCCAGTCATACTTCTCCGTTGAGAAGCCGTGATAGTCCAACATGGTTTCCAGAGTCGCGGTGCTTTTTTCTGGTTGCATGTTTAACAGTGTGTCTGAGAACAGGAGTACTGATGGCCACGATGTATGTTGTTGGCTACTTGCGTTGCGTTATTAATATCCCTGTTTGAATAACAATGTCAACACTTTCTGTCACACCGTGTGCACAGTATACGATATAACAATACATGATACAGCAACATATAGATGGTTTATATATTGAAGTATATGACACAGTACACTGTATAGTTACATGTATGTTACAGTGCAAAGGATAACAACCGCTTGCTACAATCACACGTATATCACTGCATATGTCTTGGCATATATAGATCACAGTACACTACATATACCATCTGCCTGATGAATACTGCAACACAATAAATATTTCTCGACGTATTTCGTGGCTCACAATCCAATGTATAATTATGTCTTGTTGTATGTTCATCACATCATATTGAATATCGACATATTGTATACCAACTGCTCGGAGGTTATCACAGTATAAAATACACCAACTGTTTGATGTATACAGTAACACAGTGTATGGTTACTTCAAGTCGTCTTTGGTGAGCACCAAATGCTGGGTGTATTTCGTAATTCATAATTATCTCGTGACTTATGTGGCTCACGAGACAATAAATAATAGTTTTTAGATGAATGTATACCGCAGTACAATGTGTACCAGCTACTGTTTATGTTGTACAATTTATAATTATTTGTATTGGGACTTTGTCATGAATGCAAAGTGATAATCAAAGCATCCGATTACTTGTCAATCAAACAGCACTCCCTTTTTTGTTATCCGTTGTTTTACTTCGTGTCAGTGTTCACAAGGATTGTTGAAATAGCAATAATTCTTGGCAATTCACCCATTAGTTCGCAGCTACAATGCCGTCGTTACTCCTGGCAACGCACTTCTCACCACGTCAAGAATCTACTTGGCACTATTTCATTAAAATAATCAATCTTAATTGATCATATGTCAAGACCATAATTTCATAGAATTGGTCAATACTAGCAATTGCATCTCTTGATTACGACGAAATCACATTCCTGTTTCAAAGAACAGCTCAGAAATTCAGTTCAAAGTGGTAAAACAATATAGCGCTATGCAAATTGGTAAGTAAAAACTAAATAGTTGAAACTTTAGAACAAACAGTTATTTTCTTCAAATTGGTAAATAATGTCGGTGACATTTTTGTTCATATTGGTAAAAACCCTCGGATCAACAGTACTTTTATTTTTGTTCGAATAGTCCATGTCACCAATACTCTAGTTCATAATACGCAATTCACTAATGTGTCAGTTGACAGTATTTCAGTTACAAGTCAACTAAATTTTAGTTCAAACTAATAAATATGCAGTTCGGTGATATTTTAGTTCAAACTGGTAAATAAGCAGTTTGCTTATAATTTATTTCAAACTGGTAAATAAGCAGTATGGTAATAATTTAGTTTCAACTCGTAAATAAGCAGTTCGGTGATATTTTAGTTCAAACTGGTTAAAATTACAGATTAACAGCACTTTAGTTCAACCTGGTAAACAAGCAGTCAGGTAATATTTCCGCTCATAAAAGTAAACGCACACGTCAATTGACAGATCTGTAATTATTTGGTTCACACTGGTCGTCGTAATTACGCAATAACCTTTTGGCTTGGTCCTTGGGCCCACGAGACAGGCGACAGAATCATTTGTTTGTTAAAGGTTTCCTTTTCCTCCTGGACAAATCAAATCAGCTCTGCTCTGCTGCTTGACAAATGATCATGGATCGGACTCTGACATGAGCGTAAGGTCTTTTGCTGCAGCAGCACAAATCTGAAATGAAAAGAATAGGTTTGAACAGGCGAGTCGAATCCTTTGAGAGTTTAATGGTAATTGCAAATAGTGCTAGATTCTGAAATTGTTTCGTGTATTGTGTATCTAACGTAGGCATACGGTGTCTTTAAATAAACAATTTTTTTCTCCCGAGGATGTTGTTTTAAACTCGAAACATCTGCAATAGACAATGTAGATGGCTTTATGTACTTTTAATTTTAAAGGGACATTCCTGAGTTTGTTGCATTGTAATATGTTTCCAACTAATAAAATATTTCTATGACTAAACTTATATATTAAATCTATTTTCTTCTTTAGAATATCAGTGTCTGTGTTTTCAGAGTGTTTCTGATCATCTTAATATTTGTAAGAAGCCCAAACTGGATTTTGTCTTCATATAATTTCGTATATACGAAAAAATATATTTTCGGAAATAAATGAAATTTAACCTAGTGGCAATATTACAAAGGTTAGAAATACGTTTAATATACTGCCACTAATATGTTATGCAGAAAAAAATATTTTATATGTAATTACAATCGTTAAAATGTCTCTTATAGTCAATAACATCTTAAACATTGCAGCAAACTCAGGACTGTCCCTTTAAGTGATTTCAGTGGATTTGTTTTTAAAGTTTTAAACAGTTGCATAGCAGCGGGAAGCATAGCCCAGTGGTACAGTGCCCGCCTGATGCGCGGTCGGTCTAGGATCGATCCCCGTCAGCTAACCACTGGAGTTTTTCCACGACATAACCATATGTCCTACGCCCATATAACCGTAATTATAATGTGTTGAGTGCGTCGTTAAACAAACAAACAAACAAAAGTTGCATAGCAAGCATTAACAAAACACCATTCAACGACACTATTAGAACACATTGATTTAGTAATTTGTGGCTAGTGGGTGTCAAACCTTTGATAATTTTGACATATAGTCTTAGAGTGAAAATCCACAATATGTTTCTCTGTGTCTATTATCTGTCTGTGTCTATTTATGTTTTTCTCAGAGTGCGTCTGGAAAGTATTTCTCTATAAAACTGTTTTCGCAAGTATGCCACTGCTAAAGTGTGTTTTCATGTTTTCGCGAAGTCATTTTATTTTCCAAGGACATTTCAACAAAGCGCTAATCGTACGTACAGATAAATCCCTGTCAAAACGTAACGCGGCGTGTCCCACAAGGTGTCTCGTCTGTCAAACAGCCTTCTTTATCGAGTGCTTTGTTTTTCATCCAAACTATCCAAACATATCATTTTTTTTTTCATTTTCATTATTGTTTAACGTGCACATTCAGAGCAAGCTGTTATAGCGCACGCCTGTCTTGGGCACACAACTCAGCTATCTGAGCTGTCTGTCCAGGACAGAATAGAAATTAGTGGGTTAGTTGTTATTGTTAGTGAAAGAGAAAAGAGGGTGTAGCGGCCATACACCTACCCAATGAGTCCTTAAAAAACTCGCTCTGGGTGGGAGCCGGTACCGGGCTGCGAACCCAGTACCTACCAGCCTGTTGTCCGGCGACTTAACCGCTACGCCACCGAGGCCAAACATATCACTGGTGGCTGCATTAAAAGAAAATGATCATGCTGGTGTATGGAAGGAATGGGACAGTGCTTATAATATTCACCCAGGTGCGTGTGTAGGGGAGGAATTTGGGGACCAAAACCACCCCTTTCTTGCTCAAGTAAATATTACTATTCGATATGTAAGTCGTTAGAACTATTTACCCTTTTAGACATAATGATGTAAATTCCACAGCCTTGATATATAAAAGTCGGTAGAACTGTTTATTCTTTTAGAAAGAATACCACGTCCTTGGTTTGTAAGTCATTGGGACTATTTACCCCTTTGGACATAATTACGTCATTTCCACAGCCTTGATGTATGTATGTCGTTAGAACTATTTACCTTTTTAGAAAAATACCACGGTCGTGGTATGTAAATCGTTAGAACATTTTTTTTTTTAATTTTAGAAAAATACCAAGGCCTTGGTATGTAAATCGTTAGAACTATTTACTATTTAGTCATAATACTGACGTATATACCACGGCCTTGACCTACAAGTCATCGATGACTGGCGATCTTAATGACGAATGCAAGGTGTATTAGTCTGTCGCATAAACCAATAGATTTTCATTACGATACACGTCGTTGTGCTCATTTGTAATTCGCTTTTCTGTAACTCATATATATCTATCAGTTCATATTCGTTACTGTTGTTCTGTCAGCGGCGATCCAGACAGAAGACTAACGTCATTAATGCATTGCATTATGTCGGCATTAGGGGCTGGAGATTGGCGGACGATTCAATTTACTGTCCATGGTCACGGCCGAACTATTCTGGCTCGGTTTTGTGTTTATAAACCGTCCACAGCTTGTATTCTTGAAGACACACCAAAGCCTAAAATATAGGATCCAACAGAAAGGTATTTGGGGTACAACCACACTGCATCAATTTTCCTTTTAGTATCTGGGTGTGGTTTTTGTTTTATTTGTGTTGTTATTTGGGGGTGGATGGTTGGGGGTGGGATGTTTGTTTTTGTTTTGTTTTAATTGGGGGGGGGGGGTCTTCTTTTTTAGGGGGGGGGGCTGATAATAAATAGTAGCAGTAACACCAGGACCAAGAAGCGGCAGTAAAAGCAACAGCAGTAGTAGCTATTATTATTATTAGTAGTAGTAGTAGTAGCCAGTCGTAATAGTAGTAGAAGCAGCAATAGTAAGACGTAGTTTTATTGGTAATAGAAAAGTGGTAGACGTAAACATCAACAATAATAGAAGAGAGAGTGAAGACGGAGATGGGATAACAATGGTAGCGCAGAAACAGTTACTGTAGCAGTTTCAGTTACTGTCAAAGTTCTAGTAGTACAGCTTCTCGTAGCACTTGAATCGGAATAATCACGGAAGGAAAACAACGAACAACATAGAAAATACTCAGAAAATACAACAAATAGTTACTAATGCAAACATTCTAGGCTTGTTTTCTTTCTTTCTTCTTTGCTCTTTTATTTTTGGTGGTGGTGGTGGTGGGAGGAGGTAAACCATTAAAACACCATGTGACATCCCGGTTTCTTAGAAGAAGATTAATTGCAAAGTGCCATTTTCTTTGTATTCGTGTACTGAATCACATGTGCTGTCTTGCCTAGCTGGGTTTGATACACTGCTAGCATTAGTTATATTAGAAGATAACCACAGGGTTACAATGGGGATTGATTCGGAATTAAGCCCACAGAGATACGTGCTCGCTCTTAACGAAGGGCTTGCGCAGCGGACAATCGAACTAATAAACAACAGTTTATCACTGTGCGTTTCCAACGTGTTATTAATATGCGTCAGAGTACTTTATTGGTTATATACGCAGTCAACCCGGCATAACAGGTCAAGGCGTTGTACCTGATTTATGCGTGCACTTTACTAATCTCGCAAATTATCTACTATAAAGTGGTGAGGTCGAATCATGCTCCTCCGGAAAATGTACTGAGAGAAAAAGAAAAGAAAATGTGCTTGAGGTTGGACTAAACCAATTCAAATCCCATAGGCGACCATGTTAAAGCTTGGTCATGTATTTAAAAACATTATATGCAATATATCAACCAAACTATGACCCATAGTATTAACTGCAGAAAATGATACCTTTCATGTCTCATTTTCGATATAATCAGATGTTTCTGCAACACCCCAAATTTCTCACAAAATGTGAGTACTTTTATTTACAGGTACCCCATACATGTTCCAAGCACAAAGCTACTTGACACGGTGGTACTACATCAAATAAAATTGCATACATATTTAGCCCAGATGAAAATAATTTTTTTTTTTTACAACCAATACACTCACATTTATAACCAATCACAGGACCTTGAACTTCGATCCAGCCGGAAATTAATTGGTTTAGTGCAACCTTGAGCAGGGAAGGGTTACGACCGCTGCAACCCTTTGCCTGCAAATGTGCCGCCCGCGTAGTATATTTGAAAGGAGGTGTGATGGGAAATCGAAATGTTTTATTTAACAACACACTTACCACATTATTATTTACGGTTATATGGCGTCAAATATATGGTTAAGGATCATACGGGTATTAAGACAGAAAACCCGCTTCGTAGCCTACTCGTTTTATCAAGGGATCTTTTATATACACCATCCCATAGGCAGGATAGCACATATCACGGCCTTTGGTGTACCAGTCGTTGTGCACTAGCTGGAGCAAGAAATAGCCCAATGGGCCCACTAAAGGGGATCGATCCTAAACCGACCACGCATCCAGCGAACGCTTTACCACTGGGCTACGTCTCGCACCAGGAGGTGTGGTGGGAGGCACGGGGGGATGGAACTGAGGGCCCGAATTGCCATAACCTATTACGGGGGTTCGGGATGCTCATCCGATAAATCTTTGAATTTCAGATATTCTAATACGTCATTCTCAGCCTTCTAAGCATATTTCCAGAGAAAAGGGAGGGTACGTAGCCACTGCGGTCCCTTGTTCCTTGGCCCCTGAAAA
Organism: Dracogyra subfuscus; assembly: GCA_016106625.1. NCBI lineage: Eukaryota > Metazoa > Mollusca > Gastropoda > Neomphalida > Peltospiridae > Dracogyra > Dracogyra subfuscus. The sequence continues at coordinate 2,088 of JAECMU010094446.1, read as the reverse complement.
TTTATAAATATTTAAAATGCTTCTTTACAACTGTCTCAAAGTATTTAATAAAAATTAATCTGTGTTAAGCAGCTACCTGTGTTAAGAGACCTATTGTCAATACTACGTACGTCAAGGTGTTGCTTAAGAGTCGTTTTCTCTTTGTTCGTAGGTTTGTTTGTTTTTGTGTGGGTTTTTTTTTTTTTTGGGGGGGGGGGGGCGTGGCGGTGTTTGTTTTTGTTGTTGTTTTTTTTGACGCGTTGCGGTTGCAAAACGGATGTTTTCTGCGCACGCAACCACGTTATAATATATTAATCATCGGCTAGTGGATGTCAAACGTTTGTTAAGTTTGATATAAAATTTCGCCTGATTTTGCCGCACACTATGTGTACATGGTGCCGGTAAAATCCTGTGTTGTCACGTAATATACCTGTAAAGGAAGTTCTTTCAGACACATCAATCAATGAAATGACAATTAGGATGGCATCTCCCATTGCTAAAGGCATATAATTATTTCTGGAATAGTCCTTAATTTCTAAGTAAAATCTTCGATATCAAATGGCCGAAAATAGCCACTTTGTATAGAAGAAAAATATTATTTGTTAGCAAAACCAAAACGTAATATTTGGTGTCAATGTTTGTTTTGTTTAACGATACAACTAGAGTACCTTAATATATTAATTATCTGCTGTTGGATGTCAAACGTTCATTTAATATTGACATAGTGTTAGAAAGGATACCCGCTACAATTTTTCATTAATAGCACTATTCCACAGACAGGATTGCACATACCACGGCCGTTGGTATACCAGACGTGGCGCACTGGCTGGAACGAGAAATAGCCCAATGGGTCCACCGACGGGATCTATCCTAAACCAAACGCGCATCAAGGGAATGATTTTCCACTGGGCTACGTCCCCCCACCACCACCACCCACCCACAAATGGGGCCCATTGTTCAGAAGTCAGTTGACTTAACCAGTGGTTAACAGAAAATTCTGAAGCCAAGGACTGAATCAACAGAATTAATAATTAAATATATAATGTTGAAACAAGACTTATAACAATAACGATGCATAATCAAACCTAACGTTTTGTTTGTATCTTGAGAAGAAACCTGCTACTGTCACACAGTCTTCTCCTTCCATATATTTGTTGTTATTGGTTAGTGAGAGAGAAGTCGGTGTAATGGCCGTACACCTATCCATTAAAGGGACATTCCTGAGTTTGCTGCATTGTAAGATATTTCCTAGTAAGAAAATATTTCTACCATTAAACTTACATATTAAATATATTTTCTTGTTTAGAATATGAATGTCTGTATATTTAATGTGTTTCTAGTTGTCTTAATATTATTAAGAAGCCCAAACTGCATTTCGTCTTCAAATAACTTCGTACGTACGAAAATATTTTTTTTTTTTAGGATATAAAATGAAAATTGACTTAGTACAAATATTAGAACGATCAAAACCACGTTTAATATAGAGCCACTAATATTCTAAACAAGAAAATATATTTAATATGTAAATTTAGAAATGTAGAAATATTTTATTAGTCGATAACATCTTAAAATATTGCAGCAAACTCAGGAATGTCCCTTTAAGTAGTTAAAACTCGATCAGGGTGAGAGCCGGTATCGAGAGGTGAACCCAGTACCTACGGGCCTTATGTCTCGTGGCTTAACAACTAAACCACCGAGGATGGACCTACTATTTAGCAGTTAGTGGTCTTATATACACACTTTTCAATTGGCGGGGTGAGGGAAAAGATTCAACTCAGGTGGTAAAGCGCTGTCCCAAGGGGTTTCAGTCCTAGGATCGAACCTCCTAGGCGAACCCATTAGGGTATATTTTGTCGTCGCAACTCGGTCTTCACGATATATCAAAATCTGTGGTATGTGCTTTCCTGTCTGTGGGAAATGAATGAATGAATGAATGAATGTTTATTGACACCCCAGCACGAAACATACATCAGCTATTGTGTGTCAAACTATGGTAATGCAAATAAATAAAGTGATCAACATCATTATAAAAATTCAAGGTTGAAACAAAAACAGTGTAAAGAACTGTGCAAAAATACAAATATCACAGAATTTTACGGATACCGAATT
>JAECMU010094404.1:14384-28626 GCA_016106625.1 Dracogyra subfuscus | reverse complement strand
CCCCCCCCCCCCCCCCCCAATCCTAAGAGGTCATGTTTTTGGTACTCTCTTGGGTCAATGGGTGGCAAGTTGATACAGGTTGGATTGTAGTTAATTTGAGACGTTTTGTTTTGAGTGCTTGCCAGTTACTTTCCATTGAAAGTCTGTATTCTTGTCCAGAATAGATAAGTGGGTGATAAGAGATTCTACGACAAAAAGTAAACTTAAAGCTCATGAATTGGGAGCTGGAGAAACTAGTACCCCTAAAATGGAAGCCATGGACGCCCATATTCATTCAGAAATTATGGGTTAGAAATAACTTACGGTACTTTAAAAGAGCCTTAATTTTGTCAAAATTTGTTGGACTAATTGAAACCTGAATTTGTGTGTGCATGTATTCGCTCATGGTTAATTGGTTGTCTACTTCTGCTAACCATGTGTCGAAATATAATAAATAAATTAAATAATAATTTAAAAAGACTATAAATCACATAATGTTTCCTTTTACCCCTCCCTGCCAAAAAGTGTTTGTTTGATGTAATAACATATATCTACATAACCAAACAAATAAAATACTTTTAGGTGACTGAATAATGAAAATGTAACCATCTTTAAATTGTGAGGAAAGGACTGTTCAAAGAGACCCAACAAAATGATGCTACTGTCATTTTTATCACCTCGGATGAAAAATGGTAAATTTTAATGAATTATATTAAATAATAATTTTGTTTCTTTTAGCTGTTGTCTTGCTGTGCAGTTGTCCAAGGTTCGTGAGACTGTGTTGATGATTTCGACAGATCCGGCTCATAACATTTCTGATGCCTTCAACCAGAAATTCTCCAAGATTCCAACTCTGGTCAAAGGCTTTGAGAACCTGTATGCCATGGTACGATTTATGTTTAGAGATTATGTAATTTAAACCCAAATATACAGAGGTATAGAAAATAATTTTTCACTTGTTAAATACAGCAAACAAAATTTGGACAGACAAGATTAAAAATATAACCATCAGTCAAACGGGCCATCTCCTTTTTTGGAAAGGCTTCCATATCTTCCATCGACTATTTGTTCTTTGTCCAATATGGAATGAATGGAAAAGTCCTGGAAATGTCCTTGAATTTCATGTTATTACAAGTGTAAGAACCCTGTATAATGTACAAAACGTAAATATTTAGAATTTATTTTGCAGGAAATCGACCCAAATCTTGGATTCTCTGAATTACCTGATGAATACTTTGATCAAGGTAATGTACTTTTTCACTTTTTTTACACACCCAACTTTGACAGGTCATATTATGGTATGGCATTGTCCGCGTGGAAATACAGGATATCGTGTACCTCACCAGTACTCTTGTTTTATAAATGACATACTAGTTTTTTGCCTCACTAATTAGGTTTGTTCATGATTCGAGTGTAAGAGAAGAAACATGCTGCTGCTATATTGGTATTCTTTCCACATTAAAAAAAAGGCTCATTATTTGCATTTTCCTACAAAGATGACAGCTACTGCCATTGTATTCTGTTGTCCACACACCATTAATAACAGAATTAAGTGATTGCTATGGAAAATAATCCACTGAGACTGCAGAGGGGATCTATCAGTGAGTGACATCCCTCTCTGGTATTTAAAAATAATTATTGACTTTAACAGGTGATGTGATGTCAATGGGCAAAGGGATGGTACAAGAGTTGCTTGGTGCTTTTCCTGGTATTGATGAGGCTATGAGTTTTGCTGAAGTAATGAAGTAAGTTACTGAAATATTGACATTATTTGAAATTTCTCGTTTCAGTCAGTGCACCATGACAGGTGATATGTTAATACCATTTTTTTTTTAAATTCTAACTAGATACCCACATTTTGCTAGTTTTTGCATTTATATATAATATTTCTGTATCTTTAAAATGTAGAAAGGAATATTAAACACATAGAAGCTACCAATTAAATGTGTAAACAGTGAATTGTTTTTTTTCCGGTCATACATTTGTTATTTAACTTCTTTATTATGTATGTCTTGCAGATTAGTTCGTAACATGAACTTCTCCTGTGTTGTGTTTGACACTGCTCCAACTGGACATACTCTGCGACTACTGTCATTCCCGTCTGTCATTGAGAAAGGTCTGGGAAAGCTCCTTCGCTTAAAGAATCAAATCAGTCCATTTGTTACACAGGTAAATTCATGCACAGCAAGGTACAGTTTTTGTTGAACAACATTATGGCGTTTGTTTTAGAAGTGTACTTATTAAAATTAAGTCCATTAGAATGTGAGACCATTTTAATTGCAAGGAAATAATTTACTAAATTATTTTATGGTCTTTGATAATACACATATACAGCGAAACCTGTCTAAACTGGATCATGTCTGGGACCTAATATTTATCCCATTTAGATAGGATCCAGTGTTTAGAGGGTCACTTTTTAGAATTTACAACATTTGAGATCATGAAATGTGGCTGGTTTTGACAGGATTCTGGTTTGTTCAGGGTCCGGTTTAGACAGGTTTCATTGTATATATATAATTTTTAAAAATATTTTTGTAATGACAGATATTACTAACAAATTTTACGTGCAATATTATTATTACTTTTTGGTACATGTGTTTTCTTTTCTGTAGTGAAAGTATATATTTATAATATCAGCTCTTTATTAACTGTTTTTTGTACTGTTCCAGATGGCTGGAATGCTTGGATTGCAAGACTTGAATGCTGACCAGATGTCACAGAAATTTGATGAAATGTTGGTAACAATCAAACAAGTGAATGAACAGTTTAAAAATGCGGTAATAACTTTGTGTATTTTATGTATTTTAAATATAATTTACATTTTAAATGTTTAGTATTGTGGTTTGCTGCAGGTAGGATTCATTGTAATCTTTATTGTGGGGATCAAACTATGTGCAGACATTTTCATGTGAAAGTATAAGTAGTCCACAATTTCTTCTCTTTTTTTTTTTCCCTTCTTGTTTTTTGGGTGTGTGTGTGTGTACATGGAATATACTCAACAAAATTAATTAACAGCCAGTAGATATTTTTGCATTTAACTATATCTATCTATCTATCTATCTATATATATATATATATATATATATATATGTATATACACATTTGGTTTTTACAAAGCATACACAGCTTGCATTTACTCAAACAATGTTTAGAATCAAGACATGCTCACACTTAACTCTAGTAGTAAAAAGTTACCAAAAGGTCTACCAGCCCTTGATTAAGTTTGTTGAGTATAGCTATGGTTCATAGCTATATTATAATTTAAAATGAAATCCAGTTGCATTCTGATCCGATTTTTCTGAATTTTGTAAATGTTATAACTTACTTTTCTTAAAACAATGATTTGGATATAGCCAGTTTTGGTTTCAAACGAGACCTCAATTTCTTCATGTGTGGTGTGTATAATTGAGCAGATTTCTTAGAATTTAATAAATTGCATAACACATTTACCTAGTATTTCCATTTAAATGCACAAACGAAAAATAGGTTATGCAAAATTGGATTTGTGGGAACAGTGTGAAAATGAAACTCGTACTCATAATTTTCAAAGGACTATTGAGTTTTTATTCATGTACGGTATAACACAAAATAATTACAGAATGTGATTGTGTATATACATGACTTTAGATTTCACTAATTTGGGCACAATGGGAACTTAGTTTAGTTCTTCAGTACTGTCATTAACAGCCATGGTACAGTTGTCAATACTGAGAAATGCAATTCAAGTTATTTTAACATATTTAACCGTAACATTTCAGTGGTTTCGAGGTTAAATATTTTTAGGACATTATGTTTATACTTAATTACTATTTTGGACATGTATATTTTGAGCATACGTATTTTGGATACAGCGTTCATCGCCTCGACTTTGATGCAGTCTAAAGCCCTGATATATGAGTATAGCTGAGTTATCTCTGCATAAGACAGAATGGGAACAGTTTTAACAATTGCACTATCATTAATTAACTAACTGGACTTATTTTTTTACTTGTAGGATGAGACTACATTTATCTGTGTGTGTATCGCCGAGTTTTTGTCACTGTATGAGACAGAACGCCTTGTACAGGAGCTTGCTCAGTATGGCATCGACACACACAATATTGTAGTCAACCAGCTTCATATTCCAAAGAAAGGCGAAGTCCCTTGCAATTTCTGTAAGGCAAGAAATAAGATACAGTCGAAATACTTGGATCAGGTAGATATATTTTGCTGTTGAACATCTGTTAATTAGGTGAAGATTTTCAAAACAAAATTTATTTCTTGTAACCAGAACAATTGAAAACAATTTCCAAATAATAATTTCTCTGGCCCACCTCTCCTCCCAACATCTATTTACTCAATGTTAAAATGGTCTATTGTGATGAACTTACCAAACATTAAATAGAAAAGTCAGGCTCTGTTTATGGTATCTTCTCATAATTTTGAGCCTGTTCATACAGGTTGTGGAAAGTCATGGAATTTCTAATTGTAATTTTCCAGGCCTGGAAAGACATGGAATTTTTATATTGGTCATGAAAAATGAATATCTATCTAAATAAAATTTTTGCTACATATATTTTAAAACTAATAATACATTTTAAAATTTAAGTAGTAAAAAAAAAAAAAAAGGATTTAGATAAATTTTCATTTTCCATGATATTAGGTGACTAATGGAAATACCTCAAGCTTTAATCATTTTCGTAGTACAAAGGATCAGCATAACTTTTATATGTTTTGCATTACATTGAACAAAGCAAAGTAGCAACATTATTTACATTACTGAAGTCATTTGATGCATGTAAATTGTAAAACATAAATGTATGTTCTAATAATAGCCTGCCAGCAAAAACTTGCAAGTTAATTAATGACCTTGACCTTATAATTAATACAAAATGCATTTAAATTAAAGTGCCAAGAACAATTTTCTTTTTTCTTTTCCTTTTAAATTTAAATTATTTGTTTTAGTATTTTTTTTTTGTGGGGGTGAGAAAACAGAATGTGCATAAAAACTTTATTATTATTAATAAAAAATTTATTATTAATATCTAAAACATCAGATGGTATAAATAGTACAAAAAAGGTTCTGTTTGTAATTGAGGTAAAATTAATGCTATACTTTTTTAAATGAGATATCTCGCCTGCAGTACTCAGATGGTTCCTATTACTAATATTACTGAATAAAAATGGATACATTTGATGTCGGAATGAATGCATGAAACAGTTGCGAAAACATATGGTTTAAATAATGCACATGTATATTCGAAAATAATAAGTTGTAATTTTAAGGGGTTTTATTCCCTCTGTTTTTAGCGAATGTTGTCAATAAATGCCAGTAAAAATTCTGAAAGTCATTTTTATTTTTATTTCCTCCATTCTGCAATTTTGAAAAAGATTGCCTGTAAACCAACAAATCAAATTGGAGTGGCCTAATACAGTAAAATACTTATAGAATTAGTTGAGGATTGTTTAAAAAAACAACTTTCAAAAGGTCATGGAAAATGCCTTTAAGCAATCATGGAAAGTCATGAAAAGTCATGGAATTTGGTTACTGATAAAGTGTGGGAGCAGTAAATAAATATTAACTAAAATATTTCAGATATTTGACCCTTAAATTTAGGAGATAAGAAAAATTGTTCGGTCAGGTAGAGAATGTGTATTGCTTTAGCAGTACTCTCAAAATGTTTGTCTGTACTTTTTTCTTCTTTTTTTGTTTCAGATTAATGATCTGTATGAGGATTTCTACATAACCAAGTTGCCTCTTTTGGATGAAGAAATCCGAGGTGTTGATAAGATTAAGTCGTTTTCTATAAACTTGTTAGAGCCTTACACACCGGACTGATAACATCTTAATCTAGCAAAACAAATCAAGAAGTTTAACATTTTACTTAACACAAACAAGTTCTCTCTGGAGAATTTATTTACTTACTATACTCAACAAAATTAATTAAGTGCTAGTAGATTTTTTAGATTTTTTATTAATAAGCTATTAAAAGGGTTTTTTCCATTGTAAGGTGTTGACATTGTGTGATATTCTTTAAAAATTGCTAATTTAAATAACAATTTAGAACAAACAAAAGTGTTCAAGTATTGTTATGAACCAAAGTATAAAGAATTCTAGCCAAATATGCATTTCGGTAGTTTTCATAAATTCATGAAAACCCCAATTTGTGCAAGATTTTTGCATGCGTCACTCATCACATTTTACTGAAACCATGTTTAGAAGTCATCTATTATCAAATCTTACATTTGCAAAAAATTGATTTTGCTGAGTATGTATTATAATTATAGTAAATCATTAGAGCTTATATCATTTGCAGGGCCTCTAGAATACAGTAGCTCAGTGCATGTGGTGAGTGTTTTTCAGGTGGGGCAAACAAAAAGTTTATTCACCATGCAATTGTAAATAAATATACTACAAATTACATGTTAAGTATTATTATTAGTGTTCTATAAAGTACTTTGGACATTTATGGGTGGGTTGGGGGCAGGGGGGGGGGGTAATATACAGTAAATATGGAAGTAGAGCTAGTAGATTTTTAACCATGGTTAATGGATTTTGAAATGTACTAATCCCACGACTAGTGGATTTGTTTTTTTAAATTCTGGAAGCTCTGTCATTTGTAATTTTATTCTGTTTGGGGTTTTTATGTTACATTTGATAGAAATAGTCTGCTCATACTGTCATAATATTTGGGTTATATTTAGAATCAAATACGGGCAACAAATTTAATGTTACTTTGTTAACCCACCTACCCACTCAGCTGTTTTTAAATGCACAGATATTAGTTGTAACCAATATTGGTGTCCAGTATTTGTCGTTTGTGAAAACCTGTCGTCTTATTTATTTAGACTAGTTTCTATCATGTTTTGTTTACATTGACTTTGATTACCGTGTTCACTGATATTTGTAAATACATGTAGTTGACAGGTTTTCTTCATTTCTATATTTCATGAATGCATAAATTAATTTCAAAATAATCAGTACAAACATATATGTTAATAAATATTATTTATATAATTATAAAAGGTCCAGGGCTCAACCTGCCCATTGCCAAATTAGCCAATTGCTAATTTTTATACAAAGTGGCTATATCATTTAGTATTTGGAAATAAAAAATTTGTTTGAATTTGCAGTTTTGTAATATGTTTTTTTAAGAAATACTTTACATACCTAAAAATTGGCTCAAACAAAATTATTCACTGTGAGCCCATGGGGTCTTTTACAGTTATCAACATATTCACAAGTTACAGCCAATGTAGGTTCAATGCCACCATTAATTACTCCATACAGCCCAATACAATTTTTGTGTCAGAATATATTCTGTGAATAACACTATCTGTGTTTCTGCCAGAAGATAAAACAGGTAAGGCGCCATACCCAAAACATTTTTTTTTTTAATTTAACGTTTTTACAAAATTAATTACTCTCATTACTTATGATTTTCTTAACCCTAACCCTAAATGTAACCCATTTTCTTTCTTGGGGAAGTCCGACTTACCTCCTGTTGACTGTGGTTGCATTCAGTTCTATAGCGCCATACCCAAAAATTTCTTCCTGGCAGAAACACTGACTACTGAGAAGGTCATGTGACTACTAGTTTTAGTTTTATGGAGTGCTTTCCCTTTAACAAGTATCATGTAAAAAAAAATCAAAGATCAACCACAAAAATGTTCAGTTGCACACTCTTGTGCCAGAGCACCACCTTGTGTTGCTGTGTTACAAGAGGCACTATATATCACTTGAACAGATATTATCAGTTAGTACTAAATATTACATTGTCAAGTAACTTAATTTTTCACAGTCATAGCTGTTGAACTTTGGGGAAAAAAAAAAAACTTTGCCTAAAGATGCTGAGATAAAATTTAGTTTATAGCTTTATCAATTACTGTTACAGAACAAGTTTGACTTTCATGGCAATATACCTGGGTTTGTTTTTTTACAGAGTTATGGCCTTTGAATTTAGGAGACGATACAGAAATTGTATTGCTCTGGCAGTACTCTCAAAATGCTTGTGGGTTTTTTAACGGTCTTCTTGAGGACACACCTTGATCACCTGATCACCTCCCACATAGACAGCAGGACACCATTAGAGCATCTAGTTAAGTTGTTAAATCTAAACAACATCTCCCACCTGAACTCTGTTACCCAACCTTACCAGATGAGCTGTTGCTGTAGGAATAATCCCCATTGGTGGGCGTTTAATCTGAACAGCATTTCCAACCTCAATCCTGATGTGCAGTCACTTTAGGATCAATCAGAGTTATGCCCTTGAACTTAGGAGATACTAAAATTGGTTCGGCCTGGTAGGGGACATTTCTTTACCTGTACTCTTTTGTTTTGAACATTACCATCCTGACACCACACAGTGATCATACAATCATTTAATGCACAATGTCTAGGAACGATCCCCGTCAGTGGTCTCATTGGGCTATTTCTAGTTCCAAGCAGTTCTCCACAACTGGTGTAATAATTGTCATGGTATGTGCTATCCTGTCTGCATATAAAAGATCCCTTGCTGTTAATTGGAAAGAGTGGCCCATGAAGTGGCGGCAGCCGGTATCCTCCCTTAATATATGTGTGGTCCTTAACCATATGCCTGACTCCATGTAACCTTAAATAAAATGTGTTGAGTGCATCATTAAATAAAACATTCCTTCCTTCCCAACACCACACAGTGATCAAACGATCGTCTCACACATAGGGAGCAACTTGTTTACCAAACCTTGCCTGGTGCACAGTCACTCTAGGATTGATCCCTATTGGTGGACGTTCAATCTAAACAACATCTCCATATGGTGACCACCTTCCACATAGATAGCACGACACCAAGAGAGCATCCAATCATGTCATTCAATCTAAACAACATCTTCCACCTGAACTGTGTTACCGAGCTCTAGAATTGATTCCCATCTGTGGGCCCATTGGGTTATTTCTTGTTTCAGCCCGTGCACAACTGGTATGGTATACCAGAGTCTGTGGTATATGCTGGTCTTTCTGTGGGATGGTGCATAAACGATCCCTTGCTACTAACAACAAAATGTAGTGGGTTTCCTCTCTATATTTCAGAATTACCAAATGTTTGACATCCAATAGCCAATTATTAATAAAATCAGTGTACTCTAGTGCTGTCGTCAAAACAAAAACAAACATTTCTGACCTGAACTCTTTTATCAAATCCAACTTGAAGTGCAGTTGCTCTAGGATTAGTCCCTGTCGGTAGGGGGTATTTAAATAATATCTCAAATCTGAACTTGTTAACCGAGCCCTGCCTGATGCACAGTCATTTTAGGATTAATCCCTGTGAGGTGGGCCTATTGTGTCATTTTTTGTTCCAACCAATGCACCACAATTGGTATACTAAAGGCTGTGGTGTGGGATGGTGCATAGAAAGTATCCTTTGTTACTAATAGTAAAAATCATGTGACATGTTTCTTCTATATGTTAGAATTACCAAATGTTTGACATCCAATAGCCAATGATTAATTAATTGATGTACAATTTTCTTTTTATTGTTCCATTTACCAAACATCCAATAAAATACTTCACACTGAGTCACGGAATTGTCCACCTGCCTGCATCCACACCAGACTGAGTCTCCACTCTCCAAACCATTACAGCATCAACATTTGTTGAATTTGTGTTTACAACATCGCAGTGTCCCTCAATAATCACCTACATGTAGTTAAAATAGAGTTGGGTTTGCATGCTTATAAAATTGTTGATATTTTTTAATGGCCTCTAAATATAAATAATAGTTTTATTTTGTAGTTTGACCAAGAAACTCTTGATGTCTGCTAAATTGTTCTGTTTCTTAGTTATATGGCATTTTCAAGTACTAGTATGTTGCAAATTCCATGAAAATTAAAAATGTATAAATGGGTGTTAATTTTCGACTACATTTTTGTAAAATTGCATGGCATTTTAAACTTACAAAATTTATTCATTACAACCAGTGCACCATAACTGGTCAAATGCTGTTGTATGTGTTTTCTGTCTGTGGGAAAGTGAATATAAAAGATCCCTTGCTGCATTATAAAAAATGTAGCAGGTTTTCTCTGCTTTGTCAGAATTACCAAATGTTTAACATCCAGTAGCCTATGATTGATTCAATGTGCTCTAGTGGTGTTGTTAAACACAACACACTTTAACTTTTTCGGCAGAAGTTTGTTCATCAAAACCGTGAATTAAATACCTTTTAATTCACTTGACAAATAATTTGATCATCTGTTGTTACTGTCCGAAACCAAAATGTTAACCACTGCCAAAAATTGCTCTTCTACCTTTATTTTTTGTTAGATTTTACTCATATTTGTGCTGGCTGCCATTTTGACTTTTTATGGAATATTCTTCAAGAGGGGTGAAAGGATATGTCTTAATCTACCAACATCGTAATGTGTTATCATATAAAAGCAAACGTGATGACATCATATTAAGTTTTTAAATTATTTTTTTGTTTGTTTAAATATACCACTAAAGATCATTGATTTTATATTAATTATGTAACATACTTTGGAGGCTTTCACCCCTCTTGAAGAATATTCCATATAAAAGCAAAATGGCAGCAGGTTCAAAAGTGCATGTATTTTTCCCTATGCTATCTCAGCAAAGTGGATACTGGAGACATCATTATAGTCTCATATGTTGAGGCTCTGTCACTGTAATGGTTTTTTAACAACTTGTGTGTGGACAAAATTTGGGGGAAATGTAATGGTAATTAAAGGTAGGAAAGTAATTATTTGTAGTTGTTAACATTTTGGTTCAGAAAGTAGATGCACTGGCTCTCGTATAACAAAACTCAACCAAACCTTGCAGCCTTTGAATTTATGAGATCTGAAATTTTATTGGGTAGAGCAGAGAATGTTTTTGTTGTTGTTGTCAGTGGGTGTTTAATCTAAACAACATTTCCAACTTCGAGTCGTTTACCAAACCTCACCAGATGTACAGCCATTTTAGGATCAATCAGAGTTATGGCCCTTGAATTTAGGAGATACTAAAAATGTGTTGGACCTGGAAGGGGACATGTATTGTTTTAGCAGTACTTTGAGGATGCTTGTTGTTTGTAAATTTGTCTTCCCGACGACACACAGTGATCACACGATCGCCTCCCACATAGAGAACAACTTGTTTAGCAAGCCTCGCCTGGTGCACAATCCCTCTAGGATCGATCCCCATTGTTGGGCATTCAGTCTAAATAACAGCTGCAATGTTAACTCATTTACCAAACCTTGTCTCATAAGAAAAGTTGTTGGGTCAGGTAGGGGATATGTATTATTTTTTTCAACTTAGTCTTCTCAGTGTCACTGTGATCACGAGACCACTTCCTACATAGATAGCAGGACACCAAGAGAGCCTCCAGTCACATTGTTAAATCTAAACAACATCTCCCACCAGAACTCTGTTACAAAGCTCTAGGAGTTATCCCCATCTGTGGGCCCATTGGGCTATTTGTTGTTCCAGCCAGTGCACAACTGGTATACCAGAGTCTGTGGTATATACTGATCTTTCTGTGGGATCCCTTGCTACTAACGATCCCTTGCTATTATTAACAGAAAAAAGTGGTGGGTTTCCTCTCTATATGTCAAAATTACCAAATGTTTGACATCCAATAGCTAATGATTAATAAATCAATGTATGCTAGTGGTGTTGTTAAGGGTTTTTTTTATTGTTCCATTTACCAAACATCCAATAAAATATTTCAGATTGCATTGTGGAAATGTCTACCTGCCTAAAAGCTGAGTCTCCACACACTCCAAACCACTGTCAGAATTCTCTTCATTTTGTTGAATTTGTGTTCACAACATTGCCGTGTTCCTCAATAACCACCTAGTTAAAATAGATTTGGGTTTGTACGCTTGTGAATAGTTTTGTAGTTTGACCAAGAAACTTTTGATGCCTGCTAAATTGTTCTGTTTCTTAATTATATGGCATTTTTCAGTATGTTGCAAATTCCATGAAAATAAAAAGGTATAAATGGGTGTTAATTTTCAACTACATTTTGTAAAATTGTATGGCATTTTAAACTTTGGTCACTGCAGATTTGTTTTGATCCAACCAGTGCACCACAACTGGTCAAATGCTGTGGGGTGTGCTTTCCTGTCTGTGAAAGATCCCTTGCTGCGTTATAAAAAATATAGCAGGTTTCCTCTGCTTTGTCAGAATTACTAAATGTATGACATCCAATAGCCTATGATTGATTAATCAATGTGCTCTAGTGGTGTCGTTAAACACAACACACTTTAACCTTTTGGGTCAATGCAGAAGTATGTTCATCAAAACTATAAATTAAATACCTTTCAATCCACTTGACAAATGATTTGATCATCTGTTATTAGATGCACTGACTCTCATATAACAGACCCCAACCAAACCTTGTGGCCTTTGAATTTATGAGATATAAAATTTGATTGGGTACGGTAGGGAAAATGTATTGCTCGTTCTGGCAGTACTGTCAAAATGCTTGTTGCTTTTTAACATCTTTTCGAGGTCACACAGTTATGACGTGACCACCTTCCACATAGATATCAGGACACCAAGAGAGCCTCCAATCATGTCGTTCAATCTAAACAACATCTCTCACCAAGCTCGAGAATTGATCCCCATCTGTGAGCCCATTGGGGTATTTCTTGTTTCAGTCAGTGCACGACTGGTATACCAGAGTCTGTGGTATATGCTGATCTTTCTGTGGGATGGTGCATAAATGATCCCTTGCTACCAACAACAAAATGTTGTGGGTTTCCTCTCTATGTCAGAATTACCAAATGTTTTGACATCCAATAGCCAATGATTAATAAATCAATGTACTCTAGTGCTGTCATTAAAAAAACTCAACTTTTTTTATTGTTCTATTTCACAAACATGATCACGTGACCACCTTCCACATAGATAGCAGGACACCGAGAGAGCCTCCAGTTACGTTGTTCAATCTAAACAACATCTCCCACCTGAACTGTGTTACCAAACCTCACCTGATGCACTGTTTCTCTAGGATCGATCCCTGTCAGTGGGTGTTTAATCTAAACAACATTTCCAACTTCAACTCGTTTACCAAACCTCACCTGATGTACAGCCATTTTAGGATCAATCAGAGTTATGGCCCTTGAATTTAGGAGATACTAAAAAAGATTTGGGCCTGGTAGGCCCTGTACTCTGAGGATGCTTGTTGTTTTTAACTTTGTCTTCCCGACGCCGCACAGTGATCACACGATTACCTCCCACATAGCAAGTTGTTTAGCAAAGCTCACCTGGTGTATGATCCCTCTAGGATCGGTCCCCATTGGTGGGCTTTTAGTCTAAACACCATCTCCAATGTTAACTCATTTACCAAACCTCGTCTCATAAGAAAGGTTGTTGGGGCAGGTAGGTGATATGTATTAATTTGTTTAACTTCGTCTTCTCAATGCCACACCTTGATCACGGGACCACCTCTCACATAGATATCAGAACACCAAGAGGGCCTCCAATCACGTTCAATCTAAACAACATCCACCTGAACACTTTTATCCAACTTAGCCTGATGAGTGGTTCCTCTTGGATTGATCCATATTGGTGGGCATTATTTGAACATCTTAAACTTCAACTTGTTTTCAAAACCTCACCTGATGCACCGTCATTTTAGGATCGATTCTCATCAATGAGCCCATTGGGCCATTTCTCATTCCAGCCAGTGCACCATAACTGTTATGCCAAAGGCTGTGGTATGTTCTATTCTATCTGTGGGAGGATGCATATGTAATAACCTTTGATACCAATAGTTTAAAAAATGTGACAGGTTTCATCTATATGTTAGCATTACCAAATGTTTGACATCCAACAGCCGATGATTAATAATCAATGTACTTTAGTGGTGTTGTTAAACAAAAAAACCCACCTTTTTTAATTATTCCATTTATCAAATATTTCACACAAATTGAGGAAATGTCCACCTGCCTGAAAGCCACACCAAACTGAGTCTCCACTCTCTGCAAACCAAACTGTCCGAATTCTCTTCTTCATTTTCAACATCTGTGGAATTTGTGTTTACATCATGGCCGTGTCCCTCAATAACCACTTAGTTAAAACAGAGTTGGGTTTGTACACTTGTGAACTTTTTGATAATTTTTAATGGCCAATAAATATAAATAATAGTTTTATTTTGTAGTTTGACCAAGAAACTCTTGATGTTTGCTAGATTGTTCTGTACAGTGCCCTGCCTTGATGCGCGATCGGTCTAGGATCGATCCCCGTCAGCTGACCACTGGGTTTTTTTCTCGACATAACCATATGTCCGACGCCGATATAACCGTA
>JAECMU010094404.1:0-14319 GCA_016106625.1 Dracogyra subfuscus | reverse complement strand
TATGGTATTTTCAAGTATATTGCAAATTCCATGAAAATAAAATGGTATATATGGGAATTAATTTTCAACTACATTTTGGAAAATTGTATGGCATTTTAAAATTTAGTCACTGCAGATTTTTTTCATTTCAACTTGTGCACCACAACTGGTAAAATGCCATGGTATGTGCTTTCCTGTCTCAGGGAAAGTGCATATAAAAGATCCCTTGCTGCATTATTAAAAAAGTAGTGAGTTTCCTCTGCTTCGTACCAAATGTTTGACATCCAATAGCCTATGATTGATTAATCAATGTCTCTAGTGGTGTAAATAAACACAACACACTAACTTTTTGGGTCACTGCAGAAGTTTGTTATCAAAATCATGAATTAAATACCTTTCAATCCACTTGACAAATGATTTGATCATCTGTCATTTAAATTCATTTATTTATGGTTATATGGCATCAGACATATGGTTATTAAGGAACACACAGATTTTGAGAGGAAACCCGCTGTTGCCACTTCATGGGCTACTCATTCCGATTAGCAACAAGGGATCTTTTATTTGCACTTCCCACAGGTAGGATAGCACAAATCATGGCCTTTGTTGAACCAGTTATGGATCACTGGTCTGTGCAAGTGGTTTACACCTACCCATTAAGCCTTGCAGAGCATACACTCAGGGTTTGGAGTCGGCATCTGGATTAAAAATCCCATGCCTCAACTGGGATCCAACCAAGTATATCTTTATATGAACTTCCACATAGATAGGAGAGCCAAGGTTTAAGTTGTCGTTTGCCAAATTAAAATTAAACTGGGAAATATATTTTATTATTAAAATTGTTCAAAAAGCTAAAGTTTCTGGTTTAGAGAGGTTAAGTTCTGTCTTGGTTTTTAAAAAAAGGACTGTAAAACGTCCGGTTTTGAGGGAATTCTGGTTTACAGAGGGTCCAGTTTTGAGAGGTTTCACTGTATATAGTATTGCTTGGTAATCCAGTATAACAGTGGTAGGCTCATTAGAAAAGATAGCACAGAATAAGGCCTTGGTACAAATCCTATTGAACAAGCTTGAAAAGGACAAAACTAGAATTGGGATGGAATGTTTAACAGTGACAATGAATCTTACAGAAGAATTTTCTCCACAGAATGGGCAGCACATACCACTGCTCTTTATACATGTCATGGGGCACTCTATGGAGAAAATAAGTTAGGTCCATAAGCATATGATCGCCCATATTTGTAATGGGACAGGCCAAACTTTGACCAAAAGTAAAAACTAGCCTCTGTGGATTATGATTCTATATGTAAATTGCTATATTTATTTGCTTATGGTCGTAAAAATATGATGAGTGGGGTATCGGTACGTCTGTATATTAATTTTATTTTCAATGGGAGGGGGAGGTGCATTATTTTCTAAGCGGAGGTGCATTATTTTCAGACTTGGGATGACCAGAATCCTATGCTCCCTCCCATTCCCATGTCCGTCATTTGTCAGAGATTGTTAGCCAACACACACACATTGTTGGCCAATGTTCTAATTATCCAGCACCATAGGTATAACGTACGGGCTTCAAATGTTTTAGCGGGGCATTCAGATTTTTGTTGGAATTATTAAACAAAATTACCACATCTGGATAACATTCATTCATATTGGTATTAATACCAAACGGTTACAAACGAATCACTACACATTTTTATATGAATTACAACTAATATTATGAGTACAATGATGGAAATACATGGAGAAAAGGTTTCAGGTCAGTTCAATTTGCCCAAATTTGAAGATTTGCTGCAGCATGGAGGAGGTGGAGGGGGCATCGCACCTTGGGTAAGTATTGTACGACCTGAGATGAAAATGATGATGGACAAAATAGGAGATTATTATGAACTTTTTTATTAAAGAACAAGGGCAGTGGTTTCAGAAAAATCTAAAGAATTTTATTTCTGTACATGTGAAATATATCCGAAATAATAAATAATTTGAATTATGATGAATAAACCACAAAAAACCTATTGCAAATCACTCCAATTTATTGATGTAAAAAGTTAAAGTACAGTGTATATGCAAAAACCAAAACATCATAGTTTTTAAAATTAATTTTACCCGTGTATAAATATGTAAAAATAAAACTAGTGCATAATTAAAATTTTATATACCGGGTAGTGGCCGTATAAATATTACATAATGGTATTTTTTGTCAAAATTAGACACCAACCCTCCCCCTGTAATAATAGAGCATACACCCCAAAAATATTATGTAATACTTTAAAGACCCCACCCCCAGTTCACAAAACAAGTCGTGCGATGGGTGTTATATAATTTTAACATGTTTTGCAATATGGAAAAGTGCAGATGCACATTTCAACTTTATTTATAATAGCTATTGTGTGTATATGTCTAGCCATAACTACCCGTATTATACATTGAACATAAATACAACAAACACCAAAAGATATGAAAATAGTGTTACTCAACGCTGTTCAGTACACCCACCCACCACGTCTAACGCTACACACCATTTGGATTTACACTCACCCACCCCCTCAAGCATTACATAATATTTGATTGGCCTCATATATATATATATATATATATATATATATATGTTCTCCAACTTTTATGCGACCAGGTTGGCGGACATATCAGGTCCACCAGGGGAGGGGCGGGGGTGGGGGCGGTGAGCTCGCCCCGGAAATTTTTGTAAATCTTAAGTCACAAAAGGTGTTTTTTTCTGGCATTTAAAATAGTTGATTTAAATAAAGTTAACCATAATCTATCTCATGATCTGCCGCACCGGCACCGGTCACGCTGAGGTAGTAGGGCCTAGATGATCATAGGCCTAAATGTGTGCGGCCAGTGGGCTAATCTCACCCGGAAGATTTTGAAAATAAAAGCTAATATAGATGCGATTTCCTGGCATCTGGGGATAGTATTTTGCCGTCTTTCACTGTATAAAATATTATTCTCGATTTATGGTTTTCAACATGCCAACAGCCAGCTGGTGACGTCATTAGGTAGCCCATTAACAGACGATGGACAGTTAGCAGCTCGAACATAGATGTGTAATTTGACATATTTAATCTGCTCTCATGATTAGATAAAGAATAATATGTTTATTTCCGACATAAAAACTTCTCAGTATTTAACGACTTCTGTATGTAATATGAACGCTACAGAAATTGTCTTTATGACGTCATTACAAAACAACCCTGTTCCTCGCGTAACCTATGACATATTTCTGCCAGAAAATTTGCGACCGGTACAATGGTGATTTTACCACCTGAAATTTTTAGCAGGGATCCAATCAGATTCATTCTTACAAATGTGTTGAATTAGAATATTATTATTATATACTTCGTCCAAGTACAGACTAAATATAGCGATAGGTGAATAGAATTGACGTTAGTGTTTTTTCGTCATAGTGGATTGATTTTCGACTTGGTGACAATTTTTTATCAGCTTGGCGGACCCGTTTGCGAAATTCTTCAGCTAGGTGGCGCAAATTCTCAGCTTGGTGGGTGTACAAGCCGCTTACTGGGGTTGGAGAACACATATATATATGCATACACACACACACTGATTAATTAATAACGTAATTATTGCCATAAAAATTACAGCAATAATAATTGGAATTGGAAATCACACATTTATTGACTTAAAAATAAAAATATAAACAAAAAACAAAACTGCATACTTCATTTTACCATGTGCATAAATATATATATATATAAAACCAGTACATCATTTAAAACATATAATTTGTTACCTAGTTATACAGATGTATAACTGATTAATAATTTAATTATCATTTGGTAAATATAATTCATATGAACTTTGTATAAGGTAAAAAATACTGTTATAGGCGTTAATAGATCAAGAATGTGTCATGGCAAAACATATATTACCATAATTTATCTTCTAGTAGGCTTACAACTATTAGTAAACAATGGCACCTTTATAAAAATATTGTATGTATATGTATTTGCAGAAAAATGTTCCTGTGCATGTACTGCATTAGGTATACCAGTATGTTCAATGGTAATGAAGGGAAAATCTAATAATTTAAAATATATATATTTACTGGTCATTCATATTTACTGGTCATTTACGGTATTGGTCATTCATGATTTGCAAACTTATGGTGTTCACATAAGTCACAAATTTCAACCCTTCATAAAGTGTACAGCTGGTTTAAGACCATTTTATTTGGTACACAGGAATATGGGTATACATTAAAGTTCTGCATACAAATAGAATTATACCGGCCTCAGTGGCGTCATGGTTAGGCCATTGGTTTACAGGCTGATAGCTACTGGGTTTGGATCCATCAAGGCATGGTATTTTTAATCCAGATATCGACTCCAAACCCTGAGCGAGTGTTCCGCAAGGCTCAATGGGTAGGTGTAAACCACTTGCACTGACCAGTGATCCATAACTGGTTCAACAAAGGCCATAGTTTGTGCTATCCTGCCTGTGGGAAGTGCAAATAAAAGAACCCTTACTGCCTGTCATAAAAGAGTAGCCTATGTGGCGACAGCAGGTTTCCTCTAAAAAAAAACCCAGTGTCAGAATGACCATATGTTTGATGTCCAATAGCCGAGGATAAGATAAAAAAATCAATGTGCTCTAGTGGTGTCGTTACATAAAACAAACTTTTAAAATAAAAATGAATACAAATACACAGGTGTACGTGCAGGAAATAATGCAGGGTAGGGGTCAAGACTGGTGTGAGCAATGTTTCAAGGGGCAATCGAGTTTTGCTCCTCTTAAAAATTCATGAAAAAAAATAAAAAAATCCTTTGAGCAGAGGTGTAGTTTCAACCCCCAAAACCCTCTTCCTGCACACATACCTGGAACAGCCATTATTTGAAGAATATGTTTAGGTAACTTTATTAGGTATATTTTTAGACAAGTGATCAGCATGCACTAAATATGGTTAATATTAGTTTTATAACAAACTCTTATCATAACTAAATTAACCACAAAAGTCAACCTGGTATTAAAAACCTACCTACTGGGTCTTTTGTATAGTATTGTCATGACATGGTTGTAATGATTATTTAAAGCATACCATGTCCAAAGTCAATGAGTAATTATGGAATGTATGAAAAACAAATGTATAGTGAAGTGAAAAACAATAACAACAACACCTCATAGTTCAACACAGTAGTCTACACCACTAAAGTTAAGCGGGCAGAACTACCAGTATACATTATTACCCATATGGTTAAAATATCTGGGTTCATATCGAAGTGATACATCCCTTAACATCATATGGTGACGTCATACTATAGGTGCAACACAGCCTTATTGAAACATCAGTCAAACAAGTTCAGTGATAAAAGTTGAAATTGATTATGGGTAATAAATAGGATATTACACTCTCTACTATTTCATATCATATTTATATTACGTGTTTAATAATTTTCACTTACACACGCTAAAGCTTGTGACAATTGAAAATGATTTCACATGGAACATAGACATTATACAAAACAGAAGCTCGTTTAATATTTTATAATTATTAATTCAAACATCAAACAGGCAGTAACAAAACAACTGTCAACAAAATGATTAAAAGTACCACTAGTGAAATACATTAACAATATCAACATCATCATCAACAATATATAATGATGTCAGAATTTACCAAAATTTTGACATCCAATAAATAATAATTAACAACTGTATGTGCTCTAGTAATGATGTTAAACAAAACAATACAAAATTTAACAAAACAGAATGTAACATCACTGTCCATATACTTCTTTTCCAACTGGTAGTTCAAAATGTATATTAAAGTGCAGTTCAATCCCAGGCAGAATTCCTATTTAACTGAACTCTTTTGAGACTTCTGCCTTCAGTGGTATTCAACAACACCAACAATGTTCTTTGAGTTTTTACCATCCATTTTCCATTTGCAATTCCTCTGTTAGGGTCATCTATTATATAAACCTACTATTTTCTAAACTGAATTAGATAGCGAACAGACACTTGGTTCTCATCAAAGATGACGTACTCACTGGTTAACAGTGAACAAACATCTCCATTCACATATAAGTTGTATTCAGAAGTGCCTAAAGGCATCTCGACACCTGAAACAAACGATTACATTTTGGTATTAGGGGTCATTAAATAAGTACACCATGCTCTCGGAAAGTAGATCATAGTTTGTATTATAAAACGATATGGGGAGGGGGGGGAATATGGTAGTAAAATGTTATGCAACAGTATCGAAACCATGTTATTTTTATTCATAAATTAAACACAGGAAATTAATTTATCTATTACATAAAAAAATTGTATCAAGTTTTTATTAATAACAAATAAACAAATTAAACATACAGATGCAAAACACAATAATGTGGTCAAGTTACCTCATAGTGATAGTAAAAGGTGGAGTACTCAAAAGAGTATTACATTATTTAAGAGGGGTTGGGTGGGGTAGTAAGTACATGTATTATGAAACATTACTGATGGGAAGTGGGTATCAAAACAAATGACATCATCGTATTGAAAGTATTTAATCGTTAAAAAAACTTGTTATCTTCAAAATAAAGTGTTTCTGTGCCATTACTAATACTATGCATAGCACCAGTTTACTGATAAATTTGTTTAATTAACTTATCTTTTACCCTGAAAAACTGAATGTTATCCTTTGATAAACCCCCAGAAAATTACATCTTTTATGTCAAATGTGACGGCATTATGGAAAACATGTTATGGAAAGGACTTTAGAAACTGTTTTTTTGGTTGTATTTTTAACTAACTAAGTTGTGTTTGTAATTATAAAAAGTGTTTGCCATTTTTTGTGAATTTATCAATGTATAACAGTCACAAATTTAGTGTAAAATGGGTTGTAAATCTAACTATGAGTATGAACCTGAATGTTTTCCTTCTTGACAGCCCAGAACAGGTAACTCCAACTGTTGGCCAATTCTGTTATGAAATGTTCAACCATAGGCAAAATGAACTTACCAGACCCTCTACTACACCAGCAACTTAAATTAACACATATACACACTACATACATCTACCGGGTATGTGTACATATCATATAACTATCACATGTATATAATCATTGTCATCATTTTACCATTTTATATTCTAATTATGTTGTCCTATGTATACCATGCCATTTTTATATGATTCATATATACAAATAAGTGATTTTTATTTTGTAATCACTCAGAATTGCTAACCTGTTGAGAGATGTACCGAATGTTTTTCAACTGGCCGGGAACGTCCAACAGCATGGATACTATCAAAGCTCGTTTCAAGCTGTTCTTTATCAATATTTTGTGATCCCAAAGGTTTCGGCTTTCCGAGAGCCACCTGTTGTAAAACATTTACACATAACTGGATAAAATTGGATTTTTAAAATTCCAAGATGGCTAAGTGCAATAAAATTATGTTCTGTGGTCCAACTATAATCATAATTTAAAATAATAACACCTTCAAAATATAAAAACTAATGATTGCGCAATTTTTAAAATACATATAACAATTTATCACATATCCATTTAATCTTACTATAGTAATAAAGACAATTCTGACTGTGCAATAGAAAAATATTTGGTTCAACATAAGATAGCAAATGTTGAGTGTGTAGTACATGTTCACCCAAATGAAGGACATATTTTAATTTAATGGTGCACTCAACACATTTTATTTACGGTTACACAGCATCAGACATATGGTTAAGGACCACACATATATTGAGAAAGGAAGCCCACCATCGCCACTTTATGGGCTACTCTTTTCGATTAGCAGCAAGGGATCTTTTATATGCACCATCCCAGACAGGATAGTACATACAACAGCTTTTGTTACACCAGTTGTGGAGCGCTGGCTGGAACAAGAAATAGCCCAATAGGTTCACTGACAGGGATCGATCCTAGACTGACTGCGCATCAAGCCAATGCTTTACCACTAAGCTATGTCCCACTCCTCACCTAAATGCTGTCATGTCTTTAGCCAGACGCTCAGCATTCTGTTAATCCCATAAAAAATCAACCAAGTTTTCAAAAGAACTGACTTGTGTTATTTAATTAAACTTTTCTTGATCATAATATAGAAAGGTGGTTATGTAATAAATACAGAACCGCACACCAGTTGCTTTGCCTTGTTATTTATTACATAATTATCTTACTCAAGTGATAAAGAAATGTTCAAACCGTGTGATCAATTCATTTTGTATCATACATATGTGCGATCTGGACAGGAACTTGTAAATGGGGAATTCCCTTTTTATTTTTACTGTATTGGTGTCATTTAATTATTGATTTACAAATTACATCACATCATATTTGAAACATTACACAATGTGAGTGTGATTCTTAATGTTTAGTAAACCCATGAAAGGAGGATTGATTAACGGATTTACAAAAGGGTAGTTATTATGTTAAATTTAAAAAAAAAACTTTGGTACAAAATAAAAGAAGAACTTCATATGCATTGTTTTCTCTTCCTATTTATTGCACAAGCAAGAAACTATGGTATACTTTCTTGTACAAAATAAACTTGTGCAATAAATAGGAAGTGAAAACAACGTATGTGAAGTTTTGTATATTTATTGTACTTGTTAATAGTGTGCAAGATGTTTATATCACTAAACCGCTATGCAGTCTAATGATATAATATTCTTGTACAATAAATAACATGGCAAAACAACTATAGTATGTGATTCTCTCTATATATATCACATTTAAAACATCAGTCAAAATATTGTGTTCAAATGGAGTCAGAGTGAACCTTTGTTATAAATCAGAAAAGGGCCATGATGGTTTGTATATGATGTGACCTACTAAATTACATTACTAAATAAAGATAGCATATTCTAACAAACTAGGTATTTATATAACACACTCCTTAACTGGGAAATAGGTTGTTGAAAAATGTTAAACAATTTAACAAATGGTGAATTATATATTTTTTTAAATCCCCAACCTCTTAAAAAAAAAACACCCAGTATATGTTGGGTTCTTTTTCATCAAATTGACATATACATCATAAATAATTATGCTTTTCATCAGTACTTGCCAAAATTGGCAACTCTGACGATGTCACCTCTTCAGCTTACACTAGAAACATCATGTACAAAATTGGGCTCTATCTTACAATGCAGGTTCAGACCTAGAGGATGCTGTGGGGGTGCACATAATCTCCAGTGACATAGCATGGGAGGCCTCAGGGTTCATGCCTCCCCACATCCCCATCAAATTGTTTTTTTAGTTTTTCCATGAATGAATGAATGTTTAATGACACCCCAGCACAAAAAATATTAGTTTTTACTGTTATATATTAAATTTTATAAAATCATTCATACATAGTGTGCATTAACCCCTCCCTCTTCCACCCCCACCCCCCACCCCCCGGCCCAACATAAAAGTGCCCTGAAAATGGTATATAATGGAGTGGAGCAAATAATTTTACAACGCTCATATTGTAGTAGTGTTGGTATAAAGTGCTGCTAGTGGGAATTTCCCTATTAGCTCAGTTGGTAGAGCAATGGACTCTCGTAATGAGAATCTGTGGTTTGAATCCCCTAAGTGGAGGTTGATTTTTATCTGTTACAATATACCACAAAGGTTTCGAGTATGTCTGTCCCAGGTCCCATCCCTGAATAGACAGGGGCCTGAAATTATAACTGTGTCAATTTAAATTATTATGGCCTAAATATTAATAGTGGACTATACATAATTTATGTGCGCATTCCAAATATAATAAATAAAATTATTCAGAATATTTGTTGCATTTTATGAACAATGAATTTAATTATTTTCAGTGGGGAGATGCAATAATTTGGTTTCCTGGGTCTTCTTTGGGAAGACTGCATGTAAAGGTTTAACATTAATTAATTAGTATATTTAAATTACTGTAGGTGTCTTTTTTTTAAATCTGTACATCCTCCCTAGAAGTATCTCTGACTCCTGGGCCCATGCTTATAAAACTTAAAGTCTAGACTTTAATAAAGTCCAGACATTAACATAATGCTATTTGCGTGGCATTGCCATAACATTAAAGTCTGCACTTTATTCAAGTCTAGACTTTAATGTTTATAAGCACGGGGCCTGATTGTGAATTTAAAAGTACAAACCTCACAGAGCAACATCAGATGAGTTCTAGTTGGACTCCAGCAGTAGTCAAAACTCTTTTTAAAGGAGTCAGAAAAATAAATGCCCTGAAAGGAAGGAAATTAGCATATTAATTTGGTTTTGCTTAACATTGTTTAAGTCCTTATCAGCTATTGGATGCCATCTATTTAATAATTCTGACATGTAGTCTTCAGGGCCCAATTTCAGAAAACATCGTAAACCTACATGTAGTTTTGCACGTAAATGTAAATCTACAAATAAATCACACTTCTTGTTACTATTAACAATAAACCAAATTTAGTTTAAAATACACATATTTTGTGTGTTTTTTGGTCAATAAAATGCTCCATATTCCATACTGATGTCATTTTTGCCATGAAATAGATTTCAAACACATTTGAACATATAACTGGTTTAAATGCTAGTCGCAGATGTAAATTTACGATGTTTTGTGAAATTGGCTCCAGAACTACCTGGCAATGCATGCTTCCAATTTTCAGTGAACTTTATTTTTACATCGAACTTTCAATTTTCAATGTCATTTAATTAACTCTCTTTTTTTTATATTAACAAATTAAACTCCTATTTTGCACAATAAAAGCAAAATTGAAGTACAAAATACCATGGAGACTATTTGTCCATCACATATTCTTCGACAAGGCCATTATCTTAACTGCCAGGGTTGCAGAAGAGATACACTAAAAAAAAAATCATTAGCAGCAAGATATCGTTTATATACACTTACCCACAGACAGAACAGCATATACCACCACCTTTCATGTATGTTTGGAATAGGAAAAAAACCCAATAGGTCTACTATGGACATTTGATCCTACAACCCAAGTGTGCACTTTACAGAGTTTTAACTCTCCACCATCCCAAATGAGCTACCATAATAAAAACAAACATCTCTTTTCTATGGTTTTGTGGTATATTATTTGTCGCATATACAGGATATTGTCAAAAACCAGCTTAAAACCTTTGACACTTGAATATTTAAGTGGGGGCAGGTTCTCCATAAGATCTGCCCTTGAATGTACAATATAAAATATTGTGCCATTCTGTAGTAACCTATGTGGTAGCAGCAAGTTTCTTCTTTCATTCTCTAGACCAAGTGTTACCATTACCATATGTTAAGACCAGATCACATGATACAACGTGACTCAACTGGACATGTTTGCATTATCATGTCAAATGTTGTTAGGCAGACTAATGACTGTTTTTTTAGCACACACAGCGCGACTCAACTCAACAGTTGAGTTGCATCACATCTTATTATCTATCACCATTATGAGGTATATTTAAGTCAATTCCATCCTGAATGAAAAAAAAGGTTTTTTTGTGTGTGAGGGCTGAAGTTTACCAAGGTCTTTACAAAAACATTAGTCCTGAGGGTTAGAATTACCTCATCTATACCTCATAACTATGACTGATTCTTTTTCCTGCCCAATTAATTACAATAACAAAATATTAATTTTGTAGCTATGGTTTGTTTATTGTAGAAGACTTTGTAAACATTTCACCTTGAAACTCATTTAATCATATGCGGAAAAATATGCTCCACATTATGCAACAACATAAAAATTTAACAACATAACAATATTAATTTGTATAAATATTTAAAAAAAAAGATACAACATTAAATCGCAAAACATGAGTTTATATGTAGAAATCATCCAGAACCGGCGTACTAGGCAGATTTATCAAGAAACATGTAAAGGCTGGCTAATTCAGTCCAGTGGGCAAGAAAATATGATCTAGGTTTTAGACTTTAAACACCTAACACTGAGATTTAAGAGTGCTGCATAGTGTACCATTAAACAGTTGTTTCCTAATATTTTGTCCAGTAGGCCTAATGTATGTCTCACGAATCACAATTCAATTTAAGAAGATCACTGCGAAAACTAAAACTTCACAATCCATTTGTGTGTGTGTGTCTGTCTCTCTGTGTGTGTGTTCATGTGTGTCTCTGTGTGTGTGTGTGTGTGTGTGTGTGTGTGTGTGTGTGTGTGTGTATCTGTCTGTGTGTGTGTGTGTTTGTGTCTCTGTGTGTCCCCTGCGCGTGCTGTAACCTCATCGTGGTGCAGGGGTGTAACATTCTCTTTGAGAATGGCCAATACAGCACAAATTGAAATTTTTAATAAAATTTGGTGTCCGTAAAATGCTGTGATATTTGTATTTGTATTTATTGCACAGTCCTTTACACTGTGTTTTGTATCAATCTTGATTTTTGGTTGTTGCATTTACCATAGTTTGACACCCAATAGCCGATGTATTTTTCGTGCTGGGGTGTCGTTAAACATTCATTCATTCTTTGTGTGTCTGTCTGTGTGTGTGTGTCTTGCTGTGTGTGTGTGTGTGTGTCTGTGTCTATGTCTGTATGTCTGTCCCTCTCTCTGTGTACATATGTATGTACATGTAAACGGCTCTGTAAATAAACAGCTGCACCACCATGGTTTGTAACTTGTGTGGACTCCAGTAATAAATTTTTTTATTATGTCATTAAAATACATATATCAAGTACTAACCTTTCCAAATGCATGTCCAGTGACCGGCACCTCTGGAGGTGCAACAACCAAACCCCGGTGAAGGATGCTCAGAAAGTTAGCAAGGCCACTTCCATGCCAAAGCAGTTTACGATTACCAACATCTTTCTTCTTCTTCATCTGTTTTCCTCCCCTTGGGATTTCTACTTTGTATATGGCTTCCACCGAATGCTTACAAGATTGGGCTAATGTAAATAAAAGTACAATGTACAAGAGTCACACATTTGAAATGGTGTAAAAAATCATAATGTATATAAGATATCCCTGTAATCTTGTAAAGAAAGAGTTTTCTACTGCCTCACGAACATTTAAACACTGACTGCACATCTATGCAAAATATTTTAAACAACAATAGTATTGAGAAACAATTAAATAAATAGTATGAGTACCAATGAGATACATGATACACCCATCAAAAGTAAAAGCAACACACCACCAAGCTGTATTTGCAAAATTTTATGATCCTATATGAGTTGATAAGGAAGATATGGCCCGAACAAAGATTTCCTTTAATGTACAATGATGGGTGAAAAGTAGGTCACAGTGACCTAGTTACCAGGCCTTTGGATATCATAGTAATGATTGTTTCCGGTAGCATGTTGGCAAAATCACGGAACCAAAATTTCCTTTCCCATGATTATTATGTCGAGTAGAACTATTCAACAAAAATAATATAAACAGTTTCTGATGGGTTTTCATGATCACAAGGCACAGAACCAAAAACAAAAAAGTGTTTCCCATGAAGTTTGAAATCCTATGGCCTGAGTTATGGTTCACAATACATCACCCCGTTTCAAGTTATACATGCATGTAAGGTTTGATCATTCTATATGAATTGATAAGAAAGATAATATTCTCCTACAACAAAACATTTACAGACAAATGGACAGATGGACAAATGGACAATCCTATTCCATAATACAACTTGTCGAAGACAGGCTTATAAAAAGCAGTACCACATTGAATAATCATATTTGAGATTTTATATGACACATTTCCACTTTTTTAAATCTTCCCTATTACAGTTCAATTCAATGAAATTTCACTATCACTTGTCCAAAATATACTAATAGGTTTTGGGTTAGGGTTGTTTTGGGGATTTTTGGAGGGGGTTGTCATATGATTATAGTTTTGTTATTATGCATAAAAAACAAAAACATGTCATACTTGTACTGTAGATGTACTTGAGAATGTACTGAGACTCCCAATCATCTTCTTTTAGCAGTTCCAGCTTGCAGCCCATTGTCTGATAAACATAGTCCAGTGGATTGATTTCTGAAATCATCAGTGTGATAATATAGTCATGACCAGTGTATTGGCATATCCAGTGATTTGGTGCACTAATTATTTCGCATATTTACAGTCATGAAATTGTCATGTAATCAGTGTTTTATAATGAATTAAAGCTCAAATAAATTTTCAGTGGTTAATACCAAGATGGAAATTACGTACAAATACAGATATTGTTTAGAGTACAATTAAACATTATTAAAATTATCAATATATATATCATGGCTTCAAAAAACCATTGATGTGTTTTTAGTATAATAAATGTGATGTAGACTGGCCTCATTAATTTTATTAAATGACAAAACCAATCTGTATACATGAAGGGTCCACAGAAAAAACCTATAATAATAATAATAATAATAAAATTCTTTATTTTTAGAGGGTAAACACATTCAGTACAAGGTGAC
>JAECMU010094390.1:0-12476 GCA_016106625.1 Dracogyra subfuscus | reverse complement strand
GGCACTAAATTTTATAAATAATTTTTAACATACTATAAAGATTAAACCTTTACCTTAACCTTTACCCCCCACCCCCCTGAGGGTACGGCCCTGGTATGGAGGTACGTGGGGTTGGATACATGTTAAGAGATGTAATTTTCTTTGTTTTGAAATATTACAAACATGATGTGTTTGTAGGTATAACTATCTATATATTTATAATATTGGTAATTAAAGAGATAGAAGCTTTATTAAAACCCTGTATGACATGGACATTTTGTTCTAACAAACCAATAATAGGGATGTAGCTACTAGCTAAAGGGGAGAAGGAATGGGGGCGAGGATCAGTTTACAAAGTAATTTGCTAAATAGCAGCCAACATTTGCGGCACAAGGGTCTGTGTTTATAAACTTTTAGAGTCCGGATTCAGTCTCCAATGATATCACACACATACGATGTGTATGGCGCTGTCACAACATTACTATCTCAGACTCTAAGAGTCTTTGAGTCCAGACTCTAAATGTTTTATAAGCACCAGGCCAGATGTCATAAAGTTTTGTTTAAAAGATTTTAACACACAAAATACTTGTAGTTTGATCAACATTTCTAAACACTGCTTGAAATATTGTTCTATGCACATTCTGACATCCCTTTGTTTACAGAAGCTGTAGAAAGGTATTTAGCACTGCATGCTAGAAAGTGGCAGTCCTCCTACAGATTGGGTGTCAAACTATGGTAAATGCAACAAGACGATGAACATCAGCAATATAAAAATTCAAAAGTGAAATTAAAACAGTGTAAAGGACTGTGAAAAAATTACAAATATCACAGATAAATACAATTAAAATATTAAATAAAATTCAGTATCGTGTAAACATTTAAAAATAAATTCTGGATGGAATTGAAATGATTCCATCACATTTCGTGTTCCAAATATATCTTTTCGAGTTTCTGTCAAAAACTTACACTCTACCAAAATGTGTCGTACCGTCAGAAGACACTGACAGTGCATACACTGAGGTGGAGGATCTTTCTGTAAGATAAATAAATGGGTCAAATATGTATGACCGATGTAGGCACAACACAAGACTACCTCATCCTTCCTGCACTGTCTATAGGAGGACTGCCACTCTCCCAAGACTATATATCATGGTCTCCCCCGTAAACAAACCACCCGACAGAGTCACAGCTGCTTACACTCACGGGAAAAGGTCAACTCGCCCCAAAACCAACTTGCCCCCAACACAGTTGGTCAACTCGCCCCACACTGTTTAGTCACCTCATACCATTACCATTTTCTTAATTAATATACCAATATTTTAAGAAATAATGTCCATTAAATAGTGTTGAATATCCACACCAGTCGCGAGTCCTAAAGCCTTGACTGATCATTCCTTTAAGGACATAATTGTCAAACTCACAAACATTAAAATAGGCTTGACAGTTCATTCAAAATTTCTTAATTGACCCTATTTGTTAGGTTATCCCTGTTTCGAGTTAGACCCCCGATCCTATCTGAGGCCAGACTTGGGATAGGCGTGTTCGAAACCCTAGTGGTATATGGTCACGTTAAACGAGTTACTAACACTAAGACAGTTCACAGTAATAAATTATTATTTATCTGATATTAGAATCTCCCCTTTAATAAGTTGTCATAATAATGGACTTACACTGTAATATTAAATAAAATGACACCAAAGTTGTAGACATCAGTTTTTAATTTTGTCACAATTATTTACGGAGATTGAAGTTTGAGGCGAACTGATTTTGGGGCGAGTTAACCAGCATTCACACTCATGACCCTATCATAACTTGTTTGGGAATCAGGCTGGTGCAGAGATATGGTATGAATTTGCTTATAACAGATTCATATTCATTATATACATATATGTTACGGGTCTATTACACACTTTTAACATTTTACATTGTTTCGGTAGCCTATATTACTAATAAGTAAATTATGCATATTATTATTATTATACTGAAAACCATTAAAAATGCACCAATAAAGTTTTTACTTTTGAAATTAATTTTCAATAACTAAAACGTGCAACATTAACAAAGTATAGCATAACATCAGAGTACTGAAATAATTTTTTAAACAAATGGTTTATCCTGTTAAAAAAACACATTAGTATGTTAATTTCAAAATAAGTTTTCAATGCTATTCATATTATCATCAATCTTCTCAGAAGATTTTTTTTTTTTTTTTTTTTTTTTTTAAAACATCTCACAGGAAGCTCTTTATTAATAGATGTTTCCTTAGTAAAATTCACCTTAAAAAACAAACATACTGCCTCCCCAACCCCACCCAAGAACAAGGTTATCTACAAGGCCCTGGTTGACAAGATGATAATGTTTTGTTTTGTTTATTTAACAAGTGATGAGATGTATACAGAAGCTGCAGTATATCTCTATCAACATGGGACAAGGTCACATGACTGTTCTCCATACTTTTTGTGAATGGGCCATCTCAGTATCACCAACATTTGGTTGTCTAAAACATTTTTTTTTAATCTACCAATTACCTCATGTAGGATTATATTCAGTACCTCTCACAAATTTGTACAATGTATTTTTGTTTTGTATAAATATTATTGTTAAATAATATAGAAAATGTTAGCCAAACTAATGTATTTTTGTTTTGTATAAATATTATTGTTAAATAATATATAAAATATTAGCAAAACTAATGTATTTTTGTTTCATATAATTATCATCATATAACATTTTAGTCCCAAGTAATAAACTACTGGTAATTATACATACCGATATATAATGCATGGCTGTAGATTATGCTAAAATATCATAAGACAATATAACAGTTTTGTATTAAAGTTTGATGTAAATACTAGAAAGTATACATATTGGTTTTCAATACCCTGTCTTAAGTGGGTGTTAATATTAAAGCTGTACATCTGGATTAATTTAACTTGGCAATAAATATAAATTAAATTTGTTTTCTTTGTTTTATTTATTCCCAACAGAAAATAATCATAAAGTCATAAATTTTTTCATGGCAGGTATTAATTTGATAGGAGAGAAGGAAATATTTTATTTAACGACTTGCTCAACACATTTAATTACGGTTATATGGCATCGCACATATGGTTAAGAACCACAGATATACTAAGAGAAAACCTGCTACTCTTTCTGATCAGCAGCAAGGGATCTTTGATATGCACTGTCCCACAGACAGGACAGCACATACCACTGCCTTTGATATACCAGTTGTGGTGCACTGGCTGAAATGAGAAATAGTCCAATGGGCCCACAACAGGGATCGATCCCAAACCAACCGCGCATCAAGCGAGTGCTTTACCACTAGGCTACATCCCGCCTCTTAATTTGATAGAGAATGCACTGTATAAAACCTGTAATCTATTTTGCTCATCGTAAAGCCGCATGCCACCAGTTACCATACTTTTGTATGCATTTGAAGAAATTATGGGTGGGACATACCCCAATGGTAAAGTGCTTGCTTGATGAACAGTCAGTCTAGGATCGATCCCCATCCATGAGCCCATTGGGCTATGTCTCGTTCTGGCCAGTGCACCACGACTGGTATATTAAAGGTTGTGGTATGTGCTATCCTGTTTGACGGATGGTGCATAATATAAATGAAAATAAAAAATGAAATGGGATTCCTCCAAATATCAAAATTACCAAATGTTTGACATCCAATAGCTGATGATTAATAAATCAATGTACAAATGTTAAATTTTGAAGATTATTAATTTGTGAATAAATGTGAAGGGAATTTCCTACGTCACTGTCATTAAGCAGGATGTAACCCAGTGGACAAGTGTTCACCTGATGCTGCTGTCGGTCATTAATCTTAAACACCAATTAAAGGGACTTTGCTGCAGTTTTAAAGATGTTATCGACTAACAGAGACATTTTAATGATTGTAATTACCTATCAAATATATTTTTTCTGTATAAAATATTACTGGCTGTATATTAAATGTGTTTCTGGTCGTTCTAATATCTGTATTGGGTTAAATTTCATTTTATTTCCTAAAATATAATTTTTTCATATGTACGAAATTATTTAAAGACACAATCCAGTTTGGGCTTCTTATATATATTAAGACAACTAGAAACACATTTAATATACAGAAACTGATATTCTAAACAAGAAAAAATGTTTAATTTGTCAGTTTAATCATAGAAATATTTTATCAGTCAGAAACATTGTACAATGCAGCAACTCAGGAATGTCCCTTTAAGCACTCTATATGGTTTAACTCCAAACAAAGTACCGTTGGTGGGCCATTGGGCTATTTCTCATTCCAGTCAGTGCAACACGACTGGTATATCAAAGGTTGTGGTATGTACTACCCTGTTAGAGGGACGGTGCATATAAAAGATCCTTTGCTGCTAATCGAAAAGAGTAGCCCATGAAGTGGTGACAACAGGTTTCCTCTCTCAATATCTGTACGGTTATTAACCATATGTCTGACATCATAATAACCGTAAATAAAAAAATGTGTTGAGTGCGTCATTAAATAAAACATTTATTTCTTCCTTCCAAACAAAGTACAAACAAAAACATTTTGAATGTAATGAATATAATAGTTTATTTATATTTAAAAGTTATATGAATCATGGTACACGGGTTATACGATACATGTATATATTTAAAGTATAATAAAATTGCATTATACATCTTTATACATTTCAGAGACAAAATATTACCGGTATGACTAGCTTAAATTTGTACATGTAGTGTGACATGGTTAAAATATGGACAGTTTCACTTTAAAAGAATAAAATATTGGTTTAACACTTACATACAAACATAAGCATACGGAGCAAATCCAAGCAAAAACGATATTCTGGCAAAATGAGCTGGCCTGAAACCTTTTGACTATGTACTCACATCATTCCACCCACAATATTAGTTGTATCACAATCATAAACATCATTGCTATTAATATAACGTATTAAAGGTTTAAAGGGACATTCCTGAGTTTGCTGCACTGTTAGATGTTTCCAACTAATAAAGTATTTCTACGATTAAACTTACATATTAAATATATTTTCTGGTTTAGAATATCAGTGTCTGTATATTCAATGTGTTTCTGGTCATCTTAATATTTGTAAGAAGCCCAAACTAGATTCCGTCTTAAATAATTTTGTACGTACAAAAATATATATTTTAGAAAATAAAATGAAATTTACCTTGTACAACTATTAGAATGATCAGAAACACGTTTAATATACAACCACTAATATTTTATGCAGAAACAAATATTTTTTATGTAATTACAATCTTTAAAAAAGTCTCTGTTAGGCGATAA
This sequence comes from Dracogyra subfuscus, assembly GCA_016106625.1. Classification (NCBI taxonomy): domain Eukaryota; kingdom Metazoa; phylum Mollusca; class Gastropoda; order Neomphalida; family Peltospiridae; genus Dracogyra; species Dracogyra subfuscus. The sequence continues at coordinate 7,192 of JAECMU010094390.1, read as the reverse complement.
CATTTTAAAAAATTGCAGCAAACTCAGAAATGTCCTTTTAAGCTTGAGCAACATTCAGTGAGAAATCTCTTCTCACTCGAAGATTTAGAGACTTGAGGTAAAGAAATACCTTTATACAAACTGTAATAACTGTTATTACATTACAACATTAAATTACCAGTATTATTTTAACGGCAGTTCAGTGTATGAACACAGTGAAATATATACATACAGGTATACATATGATAACACAGCACAGTATACATTTATTACGTGGCCTACATGCCTAAAGTATACTTAAAACATTAATGTGTTTTGTTTAATGACATACTAGAGCACAGTAATTAATTAATTATCTGATACTGGATATTACATTAATAAAATTCTGATTCAGTCATCAGAGGAAACACACTACATTTCTCCATTAGCAACAAGGGATCTTTCATATGCATTATAACACGGACAGGTGGGTCATTGGTTAGAACAAAAAAAACAATTGGTTCACAAAGGGGGTTGAAGCCTATGACTCTGGCACGTCAGGCCAGCACTCTACTGACCAAGCTAGGCCCTGTCCCACTCAGTATACATGTAATTACAAATTTTACCCTGTTTTATTTGAGGCCTTTAAAGGACTAATAATCAATTACATCTCCCTACTACTAACGTCTACTGGTTTTTTAGATCAACTTACACATGTAGTTACATACATGTTTCTATACAGCACAGAGCCAGACATATTGAAAAATGTCAATAATTCATTCTTTTGAAATCACATCACATCACAGTAATGTTTTAATCAGAGATACGTTTGAATATATGAAGACACTAGGACACTTAATATTTTCTGCCACCACCTCACCCCACCCCCGGTCTACTCCACACATCCAAAATTATAATATAGAATTACACTCTACTTGGGGGGGGGGGGTAGAGACTTGGTGAATGAATCTGGTATAAAGAGCTAGTAGATTCTGATTTGTTTTTTTTATTTCCCCCCAAAAAAACATTTTACTGTCCCCTAAAATATCACTCCCTAGGCTTGTCATCCAGCATAAGTTTTAGTTTGTGCTGGTGTCTTTAAACATTAAGTCATTCTTTCACTTTCCTTCTATCCCTTTCCTTCTGTCATTTGTAACCAACTAGCTAAAATTATATATAGCATTATATAAAATTGTTTATTATATTGTAACCTTTCCTTTATAATGAAAGATCGATTTAAAATTTGAAAACAGATACAAATAATTCATAATACACACACATGCAGTCACATGTTTGTAACAAGTGAAATCCTAACAATCAAGTAAAACAAATTTTAATATTAAAAATTCAATACAACAATCATGAATATATTCATCAATTAAAAATTGTGCGTTAACTAAAACATTTACAACATATAAATAACAAATACATTTTAAAACATTAAAATGAATCCCAGGTTAAAATAGGTGATTGACATAAATTCTTCACATCATTAGCAAGATGCAACTCCTTCTCGACTACTTGCAGCATATCAATACAAGTTTTAAATTGCTGGAAGACATGCATATAATTTTTACATTTTTATTTCATCTGACTACTTAACTAAAAATTATCTCTATAAATTAATAAGTAAAATGTAGAGGGCCTAGTACATTTTAAAATCCAATAAAGTATGGTTTGATCAATCAATAAATAAATAGTTATAGGTGTGAATTTTCTATTTGTTACCAGAGTGTGCAATGCACTGTTTATAGAATTTCACAAAAAAATAAAAGCAGTACTCTCTTGCCCACACCAAAACATTTTATCATTTTTGTCTTGCATAGGTATAGCAGAATGTCAGAAATTCAGTGGCATGTTCATAAGGTCAAGCACTTGAGTTCATTCATTAACCCTTTCAGCACTAATATCCATTTTCATGCAGACGACTTCAGCATAATGGATACCAGTAATACAGTGCAGCAACTTCGGGGTGAAAGGGTTAAACTGGTTTTTGCACCAAATAATGTTAAATCAATGTGAAAGGATGGAACCAGTCAAACAATTTTCACAATGTACCATAGAAGTATTTTTACAGAACTGTTACAATTCTCAGATTTTTCAGACACACCTAACATGAACAGGCTTCTCGCAGTTTATATTGAGCCATGGTCAAAGCAGAGTTAAAATTACTATAATACGAAAAAAGGCATAAAGATGAGGAAAAAGAGCAAAATTAATTTTGGCATTTTTTGATAGTCAGTGGTCACAAGACTGTGATGACAACATATTTCAGCTCAAAGATATGTATGACGACTGGACTCTTTAACATGTAATTATGATTATAAGAGTTGTTTTTAGTCTTAAAAGTGACAGAGTGTAAAGAGGATTATGTTAGTATTTCAGGCAATTAACATTCTGACTACCGCAGGCAAGATATCTCGCCCGATGTCACGCCAATCAACATACTGTACATTATGCATTCCCCAATTTATATTTCCCGCCATTTTGCACACGACACTCTGTAGAAGTCAGCTTCCTGTAACTTTAGGTTTTGAAAATAGGTTGTAATTTTTAGTTGAAAAAGTATTTTAGGAAAGTATTTTTGTTTGACAACAATGGCGGCATATTACAGTCATTTTCAGGGATCGACAACTGATTGTGACAGCTAATTTGAAAATAAATTTGATTGTTTTACCAACAACGAAAACCACCAAATATTGGGATATGAATTGCATGTTGTTGTTTTTTAAATTATGGTCAGAAAACCGCTGTTATCGGGAATAATAGAAATATATACTGGACAGCTGGCCACAAATGCTGGTAAGTAAACGCAACTTTTTGTATGTTTTGCCTAATTTTAGTTATCATTAACTAATCTAAAAGATGATAAAAATTATAAAAACCCACTAAAATAATACTTAACAATTCAAATATGAACTTTAATTAAGTGAATATATGTGAGTAAAAATTATAAACTTGTACCAACTCAACGTGGTTTTTATCAAAATTAATCCAGTAGGCTAAAGGTTAATACACCGACAAACTATTAATTCATCATGGAAGATAAAACACACACAGTAATTAATAGAGAAACATTTTTTTCCTGTTGATGTAATACATTTTTATAAAACACTTACTACTTATAAACATTTTTAACAAACAGGTGCCACTCATGTGCCACACTGAAATTCCACATGACGATATTTTGATCAAAGTTAACTATGAAAATTGTCACACCTCATCCATACTCTTCTTCACAAATGTGTCATATACAGGTATGTGGAGAAATGTTCTTTAATGATGTAACTGGACCTTTTTCAATCGTCTGTGAAGAGTGGAGAGGTAGTTATGAACTTGAAGTTGTAGGTCTCGGGCAGACCAATGTGAGACTCATTGAATGCCGACGTCCATTTGAAAGGTGGGAGGTTGTCACCCAGAGTGGGACCGTTAATAATATCAGCTGTGAATGCCAATGCCATTTTCAAATCTGCCACCTGAAACGAAATACCAAATAACATTCAGTAATGTCTGCTAAACTTAAAGCCACTGAAACAAAATGCAAAACTTTCAATGTCTGCTGAACTTAAAGGGACATTCCTGACTTTAAAGCTAATAAAATTGACAGTAATATGGATTAGCAAACTCACCTGTAATACATTTGTGTAAAAACATCAATGAAAAGTGCGAAATTGAAAGATTTACATAGAACAATAATTTCGGGATTTCCCGTGACACTATTATTTGAAATCCTTGCAGAAAGGTGAACGTCATAGGTCGCAGTGATGACAAGAACACAAATTTCCCACAATGCAACATTCAACATGACTTCAGTGAGCACATGTTTTTGGGATGCAGTCAATTCGTCCACTGGACAATATACAAATGGACGCATTTTAAAGGAAAGTAGAAATGATGCAGATAACAATTCCATTATATCATAATAATCTTCTTCTTTTTTCTTCTTTTTTTCAACTTCAACAACTTTTTTATCTTGTCACTTTTCTATTGCCTTCAGCTTGGCAAGCCTTCTGATCGTTTTAGCATTTAGGGTTAGGGTCACTTGTACTTATAGCTATAGAGATATATAGATGTTGGAAAGATGGGAACCTTTTGTATTAGTCAACTCGCCCCAACCCGAGCATTATACTCATAATACTATGATGGAGCAATTTTATGGGTATCTGGTCGTTTCGGCCGTTTGCTCTTCGTACCTTGGTCCTTTTGTACCATAGTAATTTCGTAGCTTGGTTCTTTTGTACCATAGTCATTTTGTACCTAATTTGGTCCTTTCATACCATTGCAAAACTGAAAGTCATATCGTACCCAATCTAATTAGGCCTACACCGGGAACAGACTAAAACGGAACCACTACCAAAACGGAACCATTTTTGTTGGTGAAAATGGAACCATTTTCATTGGCGAAAATGGAACCGATTGTCGCTATAACGGCACTACTGTGTATTGGTTAAAACGGAACCACACATAATAAGAGAGAGAGTAATTTTTTATTTATTTAACGCTGCCACTAGATCACATTGAAATTTGTATCTTATTACACCTGTATTTATTGTTAATCCCCATTAAAGTATATAGAAATATTTCCAATGCACACACACGTCGACCGGATACATAGCCACTAGTTTTCTTGTGATGTTTACCTCATTGGTATTTAACAGCGAGACCGCTACAGGTTACATTGTTCTACGGTTGTTTCGCAATATCAGTCCTATTGAATGACCATTAATAAACACAACATATTTGGGGGGAATGGATGTAGCTTTTAAAATTATATTATTCAACGTTACGATAGGAATCAACACTTACCAAATCTTTTGAGGTGTTATTACTGTAGACTTGATTGTCAAGCATTTAAGTTACTAGAAATACACCTGTATTGCTAATTGTTAATCCCCATCAGCGCTTCCTTCTAGTTGAAGTGTCACAGACAAAAAAACAGAGCTCACGGTGTTCACTGCACACCCTTACTGGGGTTGCTTGGTTAAATACACAACAATCGATTGCTTGTTTTGTAAATAAATAAACATCATTTTACTTTATTACATCTGACTTCCTTCATGAGATCTGTTAGTTATTGCTGTGTATAAAAAGGTAACAGAATAAATTAGTGCCTTCAGTACAACTGTTTGGGACGTCAATGGTATGCCTTATATGCCTTAATTTTGGTTTTGATTTTGGTGCTGTTTTAGCCAACGCAGGTTCCGTTTTATCCACATACTTTGGTGCCGTTTTAGTCAAGACAGGTTCCGTTTTGTCCAATTTGGTTCCGTTTTCGCCTGGGGCCGTTTTGGCAAAAAATATCAAGTTAGTTTGTACCATACACTGAAACAAATTTGTTGTTAATTTAAGGGGCGTTTCTGATCAGCAAAAACAAAAAAATTATTGTCATTGTGTATAAGTAATAAACATGAGCAATTGGATGATTTGGTAATCGATAGGATAGTTAATGTTTTCAGTGGTTGTTATTGTTTATTTCTTAAACAAATAAGATAATAAGTAATAATAAGTAATATTCGACCATTTCAGCTGATAACTGAAAATATTGTTCATATTTATTTATTTATTTATTATTATTAGCATATTTATTAATTATGAGCCAATTTCAGAAAACATCGAAGTTGGCCATTAGTAGTACATACCAAATATGGCTCGTCAGGTAAAATGGAAATAACAGTTGACAGGTGTTATATGGTAAATCAATAACGATATGCTGCCCAATAATGTGTTCTGATTTTCGAACTGTCAAAGTAAATTAAAAAAACAAAACAACAAAAACCCACTGCTTTTATGCTATGGTCGATTCATTTTTTATATACTGGTATTAAATGACTATGGTATGGAAAGACTTTTCACAATGGTACGAGATAACTAAGGTACGAAATGATTTTTTGCAATGGTACGAAATGACTAGGGTATGAAATGACCAGGCAGCATGTGCTCTACGTCGCAAAAAGGTCATGTGATGTTCTTCAAATGCATGACAAGTCAAACGGAATCCACCGTCTAAAAATATACTTCATTTGACGGTTGAAGGGGAAAATAAATTGATACATACGAAAAAATATTTGGCAAAAATGCATATTGAGCTACTACGAATGCTTGGGGCACCAAAAACACATTGGATATACAGATATGGATATTCTGGACAAGGAAATGTAAGTAAATTGTCATTCTAACAATTAAAAGAGATTTTATTAGCCGGAAACTTTATAGCATTGCAACAAAGTAAGAAATGTCCTTTTAAAGCCACTGAAACAAAATGCAAAATAATAGTGGGTAGATTATACATGTAATGGTAGGTAGAGATATCAGTGGGCAGAGATAATGGTGGGTACAGATAACGGTGGGAAGAGATAATGGTGGGTAGAGATATCAGTGAGTAGAGATATCAGTGGGCAAAGATAATGGTGGGTAGAGATAATGGTGGGTACAGATAACGGTGGATACAAATAAGGGTGAGTAGAGATATCAGTGGGTAGAGATAATGGTGGGTACAGATAACGGTGGGTACAGATAACAGTGGGTACAGATAAGGGTGAGTAGAGATAATGGTGGGTAGAGATAATGGTGGGTAGAGATAATGGTGGGTAGAGATATCGTTGAGTAGAGATAACTGAGTAGAAATAATGGTGGATAGAGAGAATGGTGGGTAGAGATAATGGTGGGTAGAGATAACATAGTAGTAAACAGTGAAAATTATGCAAGACATGGACTGATGAAACCAGCCAATCACAACTTGGACTGTGTTACACTTCACTGACCTTGGTATCATAACATCCATCCGCTCTGGGATTCTTACTTTCAAGGTCTCCCCGACAACAGATTGTATTGCACGGATTACTTTGTGAATAGGGATCTTTCGTGTAATCTGAAACAAATAAAATACATATGTAGATCATGTTACCAGTACACGTGTTCGTATGTTAATAGGGATTTTACAAACAGGCATGTTATGTATAGATCCTGTTGCCAGTACACATGTTCGTATGTTAACAGGGATTTTATAAACAGGCATGTTATGTCATCTGAAAAAGTACAACAGGTAATGCTTGCTCCAACGTTTTATTTAATGACGCACTCAACACATTTTATTGACAGTTATATGGAAATGGACATGTGGTTAAGGGCCACACAGACATTCAGAGAGGAAATTTGCTGCCGCCACTTCATGGGCTACTCTTTTCGATTAGCAGCAAGGGATCCTTTATATGTACCATCCCACAGACAGGATGGT
>JAECMU010094353.1:0-10394 GCA_016106625.1 Dracogyra subfuscus | reverse complement strand
TATATAAACAAATAAATTCGGGGATGGGTATGTGTGGTTGTGTTCGAATTTGATTTATCTATGTATTTTCAAGGAAGTCTTTTATTTTTATATTACACAAACACAGGTTAATTATATTTCATACAGTACAAACAAATTTCTGTAAAAAAATGTATACAGCATACAATTGTACAGTAATGATTCGAGGTAACCGGCCTCGGTGGCATCGTCGTTAGGCCAATGGTCAACAGGCTGGTAGGTACTGGGTTCAGATCCCAGTCGAGGCATGGGATTTGTAATCCAGATACCGACTCCAAACCCCGAGTGAGTGCTCCGCAAGGCTCAATGGGTAGGTGTAAACTATTTGAATCGACCAGTGATCCATAACTGGTTCATCAAAGGCCATGGTTTGTGATATCCTGCCTGTGGGAAGCGCAAATAAAAGATCCCTTGCTGCTAATCGGAAAGAGTAGCCCATGAAATGGCGACAACGGGTTTCCTCTCAAAATATGTGTGGTACTTAACCATATGTCTGACGCCATATAACCGTAAATAAAATGTGTTGAGGGTTTCAATCTTAATCACTTCCGGTTTTTCTGTTAGTTATATACTTAAGAACTTAGTACTAGACACTAATAAATTGACATTTGTTTTTAATTCAGAAAGAAAAACAGTAATTATCCTCATAATGTAACTTAAATCAATAATATTATTAATTTAATAAATATTTTCAAGGACAAGCCAGGTTAGGCCAAGATCAGACTCTCCAACATCAGCCAGAACTTTTGATAATGATTATTCACAAAGATATGGATCAAGGTAACCAATAACACGGTCAGATCCCATCACTGTCATACACTGTGTTGCAAACATGTTTACATGTAATCCAGACTATACTATACAGAGAAAGATATTGACAACATAAAGATTATAAAGTAATCAATAACACAATTCGATTCCTTCACTCTGTCATATACACTGTACTGTGTTGTAAACATGTTTACATATAATCCAGACTAAACTATACTGAGACAGACATTGACAACATTAATGTTATAAGGTAACCAATAACACAATCAGATCCATTCACTGTGTCATACACTGTGTTGTACATAATAGTTTTGTTTTTGTTTCAGTTGTCTGGATTCGTTTGAAAGTCATCTTTTAAAATAAAATGTTGCATCTATGTTTAGCTTTTCCTAAATGCAATGTGCAAGCTTGATTCCTACATAGATGTTAAATAAATCTACTACCAACAGAACCAAAATCAGTGTCAGGTAGAATTCCTGTTTAAAACGTTTGTTTGCATCATATGTACTACCCAAAGAGCATTACTAATGTAGCCCTGCTGTATTATTATTAATTACTAGTAAGTCGAAGTTTTAGCTAAATGGAAGTATATGCTCTGGAGGATGATAGGTGGAGACAATACTGTGATGCTATGCAAACCAATGCAGCAGAATTAAACAAGTTAAGAATTTATTATATGCCTAATTATATTCTAGCTTAAATTAGTAATACATTTAAAACTCTTTTTTGAAGCACAAGCCGCACAAGGCCAAGACAAGACTCAGCGATATCAACCGGCCGTGTTGACGATGATTATTCACGGAGTTATCAATCAAGGTGACCCATAAAGTATAAGATATCTCAACTGTTATTGCACTGTAGAGTAATGCATAGAATGTTTTTTATTTTCATGCTATGTAAACCGATGAAAATGTTTAACATTCTACCGATGTACTTTTTGTGATTTTATCGTGTGCATACTTTCTATTTAAACATACTACTACTAATTGAGTTCTATGTATTACATATTGTCAGTCCTGCCACTAATCATTTAGTAAGATGTACTTTTTTTTATTTAATTGGGGTTTTTTATATGTAGGTGAAATCAGTACATACATCAAATTTTATCTGGACCTATAAGAATGAATTTAGTAAAAATAACCTAATCAATTAGACTAATCCTGCATACATACATAAATGTTTTTTTAAATTTTAAAACATAAGCCAAGCCTGTTCTGAAAAGCAAACAGCAAAACTGACTAAGCCACTTAATTCATTCTTTATATCAAGATATCAAGTCAAAGCGGAAACAAAGCAACCGGCACCAGCTGATCCAGTTGATGAACATCCTCCAGTAGCAAACCGAACCAGGTAAATTGGAATTTGTTAACATCATGAATCAATTCTTATAAAATTATACTTTCTTCTTAATGCATTTTTATTTTTATTCCATTAAACGAATAATCTAAAGTGCCAACCAAATTGTTAACAACTACGACAAATTGCTCCCCTACCTTTATTTTTCGTTAGATTTTACCCACATTTTGTCCAGACAGAAATCTTGAGAAACAAAATCATTACAAAACCACAGATTCCACGAACTAATTGGTAACTGTGTCACCTATATCAACCTCGCTGATATTGCATCGGGCAAAAAGCATGTAATGTTGTACCAGTTGCCATGTTTCCTTTTTATGAAATACTCTCCATGATGGCTAAAGTGATGTGACAATCTAATAACTTCATAACATATTATGATATAAAAGCAAACGTAACGTCATATTAATGGGTGTTTTTTTAAAAGACACCACCAGAGCACATGATTTTCATATTAATTATGTTGCATACTTCGAAGGCTTTCACCCCTCTTGAAGAGTATTCTATAAAAAAAAGTAAAATGGCAGACGGCAGAAAACTTCATGTATTTTGCCCTATGCGATCTCAGAGAAGTCGATATTGGTGACATCATTACAGTCTCATATGTGGAATCTGCGTCACTGTAATGTTTTTTTCACAATTTGCGTCTGGACAAATATAATGGTAATTAAAGGTAGGAGAGTAATTTATCATAGTTGTTAACACTTTGGTTTGAACTTTAATATACTAGATTAGTAAAACTGCATATGATTACAGAGTGAATAAAATGTGTTTCAATCTTAATCACTTCGGGTTTTACTGCTAATTATATACTTATGAAATTAAGTACTAGACACTAATCAGTTGTTTTTAATTCCGAAAGAAAAACAGTAATTATCCTCATAATGTAACTTAAATCATTAATATTATTAATTTAACAAATATTTTCAAGGACAAGCCATGTTAAGCCAAGACCAGACTCTCCCATACCAGCCAGAACTTTTGATCATAATTATTCACAAAGATATGGATCAAAGTAACCATTAACACAATAATATCTCTTCATTGTGTCATACACTGTGTTGTGAACATGTTTATATGTAATCCAGACTAAATTATACTGAGACAGATATTGACAACATAAAGATATTAAGGTAACCAATAACACATACACAATCAGATCCCTTCACCATGTCAGACACTGTGTTGTACATAATAGTTAGTTTTTTCCCCAGTTGTTTGGAGTAGTTTGAAAGTCATCTTTTAAAACAAAATGTTGGATCTATGTTTAGTTTTTCCTAAATGCAATGTGCAAGTTTGATTCCTATTTAGATTTTAAATACATCTGCTACCAACAGAACCAAAATCAGTGTGTCAATTGTTGAGACTCATTATGTTGACAAATACAGGTAGAATTCCTGTTTAAAACGTTTGTTTGCATCATATGTACTACCCAAAGAGCATTACTAATGTAGCCTTGCTGTATCATTATTAATTACTAGTGAGTCGAAGTTTAAGCTAAATGGAAGTTTATGCTCTGGAGGATATGTGAAGACAATACTGTGATGCTATGCAAACCAATGCAGAAAAATTAAACAAGTTAAGTATTAATTATATGCCGAATTGTATTCTAACTTAAATTAGGTATACATTTAAAACTCTTTTTTGAAGCACAAGCCGCACAAGGCCAAGTCCAGACTCGGCGACATCAACTGGCCATGTTGACGATGATTATTCACGAAGGTATCAATCAAGGTGATCCATAAAGTATAAGATATCTACACTGTTATTACACTGTAGGGTAATGCATAGAATGTTTATTTTTATTTTCATGCCATGTAAACCGATGAAAATGTTTAACATTCTATCGATGTACTATTTGTGCTTTTATCGTGTGCATACTTTCTATTTAAACATACTACTACTAATTGAGTTCCATGTATTACATATTGTCAGTCCTGCTACTAATCATTTAGTAAAATGTACTTTTTTATTTAATTGTTTTTTTTTTATATGTAGGTGAAATCAGTACATACATCAAATTTTATCTGGACCTATAAGAATAAATTTATTAAAAATAACCTATTCAATTAGACTAATCCTGCATACATACATACATACAAACATTTTAAAACATAAGTCAAGCTTGTTCTAAAAAGCAAACAACAGAATAGACTACGCCACTTAATTCATTCTTTATATCAAGATATCGAAACAAAGCGGAAACAAAGCAACCGGCATCAGCTGATTCAGTTGATGAACATCCTCCGGTACCAAATCGAATCAGATAAATTGGGATTTGTTAACATCATGAATCAATTCTTATAAAATTATACTTTCTTCTTAATGTATTTTGATTTTTATTCCATTAAACGAATAATCTAAAGTGCCAACCAAAATGCTCTCCTACCTTTACTTTTTGTTAGATTTTACCCACATTTTGTCCAGACAGAAATCTTGAGAAAAAAATCATTACAAAACCACAGATTCCACGAACTAATTGGTAACTGTGTCATCTATATCAACCTCGCTGATATCGCATCAGGCAAAAAGCATGAAATTTTGTATCAATTGCCATGTATCCTTTTTATGGAATACTTTCCATGATGGCTAAAATTATTGTGTTGTGAACATGTTTATATGTAATCCAGACTAAATTATACTGAGATAGATATTGACAACATAAAGATATTAAGGTAACCAATAACACATAACACAATCAGATCCCTTCACCATGTCAGACACTGTGTTGTACATAATAGTTATGTTTTTTCTCAGTTATTTGGATTAATTTAAAAGTCATCTGTTAAAACAAAATGTTGCATCTATGTTTAGCTTTTCCTAAATGCAATGTTCAAGCTTGATTCCTATTTAGATTTTAAATAAATCTACTACCAACAGAACCAAAATCATTGTTAGTTGTTGAGTCTCATCAGATAGAATTCCTGTTTAAAATGTTTGTTTGCATAGTATGTACTACCCACATATGTACTAATGAGGCCCCGCTGTATCATTATCAATTATTAGTAAGTCAAAGTGTAAGCTAAATGGAAGTTTATGCTCTGGAGGTTGATAGGTGGAGACAATACTGTGATGCTACGCAAACCAATGCAGCAAAATTAAACAAGTTAAAAATTAATTATATGCCTAATTATATTCTAGCTTAAATTAGTAATACATTTGAAACTTTTTTGAAGCACAAGCCACACAAGGCCTAGACCAGACTCAGCGACATCAACTGGCCGTTTTGACGAAGATTATTTACGAAATTATCAATCAAGGTGACCTATAAAGTATAAGATATCTACACTGTTATTTCACTTATTACACTGTAGAGTACACAGTAATACATAGATGTTTCTGTTTATGCCCTATAAACCGATGAAAAATGATAACATTCTACTGATATACTATTTGTGATTTTTTCTTTTGCATACTTTTTATTTAAACATATTACTACTAAATGTATTATATATTGTCAGTCCTGCTACTAATCATTTAGTAAGATGTACTTTTTTCTATTTAATTTGTTTTATTTATAGGTGATATCAGTACATACATCAAATTTTATCTGGATCTGTAAGAATGAATTTAGTAAAAATAACCTGATCAATTAGACTAATCCTGCATACATACATAAATGTTTAAAAAAAACCCCACATTTTAAATGCTCTGGAGGATGATAGGTGGAGACAATACTGTGATGCCATGCAAAACAATTTCAGCAAAGTTAAAAATTAATTATATGCCGAATTATATTCTAGTTTAAATTAGTTATACATTTAAAACTCTTTTTTTTTTAAGCACAAGCCACACAAGGCCAAGACCAGACTCAGCGACATCAACTGGCCGTTTTTACGAAGATTATTCACGAAGTTATCAATCAAGGTGACCTATAAAGTATAAGATATCTACACTGTTATTTCTCTTATTACTCTGTAGACTACACAGTAATGCAAATATTTTGTTTTCATGCCGTGTACATTTGTGATTTTATCTTGTGCATACTTTGTATTTAAATATATTACTTCTAATTGAGTTCCATGTATATTTTCAATCCTGCTACTAATCATTTAGTAAGATGGACTTTTTTCTATTTAATTTCTTTTATATATAGGTGAAATCAGTATATACATCACATTTTAACTGGATCTTTTCAGTTGTCACGAGCTTTAGCATGTGACAATTGAAAATTATTTCACGAGAGGCATAAATTTGATAATAACTGGTACCGAGTTTGTTATTCAATTTATTACCTCAGCTATTGTTTCTCTAAAAGCCTTTATTTTCGACTCCCATACACGAAGGCCTACTGTATGGAAACGATATAAACCACTTTACGCACTGTTCTGAGAATTGCCATAACTTTGTAATTTAATTACGTTCATAAATAATATATTTTTAAAAGTTATCTTATTCTGCTATAAAATCTATAACCAATTGCATTAAAACGACATTTTTGTTATTAATTTGACACCAAAAACAGTCAGCCGCAAATGAAAACTCTTTAAACTACATGACGTCATTTTGTGTGTTTGCCAAGTCGGGATGACGTCTTATGTAGTACCTGCAATGTCATTGGTTTGTAAGCGTCAAATTGTCCAATAGTATTGTTCGTTAGAGCAATGCAAAATATTTCTCACTGATGACGTCATATTAATGTTTTGTTTTAAAAAGACACCACTAGGCCACATTGATTTCATATTAATTATGTCACATACTTCGGAGGCTTTCACCCCTCTTGAAGAATATTCCATTAAAAAATATTAAATGGCAGACAGCGGAAAACTGCATGTAATTTGTGGTATGCGATCTCATTGAAATTGATATTGGTGACATCATTACAGTCTCATATGTGGAATCTATGTCGCTGTAATGCTTTTTCAGATCTTGTGTCTGAAAAAATTTGGGCGAAATGTAAGGGTAATTAAAGGTAGGACAGTAATGTATCATAGTTGTTAACACAATCTAATTAAAATTATCTCCACTATTACATGTGGATCTAACGACAGCCAGTTGGAGCTCATGTCCACCAATCAAAACCTTACTTGCAGAATCCTGCCAGTGATTTAACAATAATTATCCTGAGGGTAGACGACATGTTTCGTGTGAATTATGAATAGAGAGAGCTTAGAAAGAAAGAAAGAAATGTTTATACTTAATGGGCTACTCTTTCCGATTGGCAGCAAGGGATCTTTTATTAATCAGAAAGAGTAGCCCATGAAGTGGCGACAGCGGGTTTCCTCTCAAAATTTGTGTGGTCCTTAACCTTATGTCTGACACCATATAGCCGTAAATAAAATATGTTGAGTGCGTCATTAAATTAAACATTTCTTTCTTTCTTTTTTGATAACAATAACACAATCAGATCCCCCTTCACTGTGTTATACATAATAGTTTTGTTTTTGCTTCAGTGATTGGATTCGTTTGAAAGTCATCTTATAAAATTAAATTTTCCATCTATGTTTAGTTTTTTTCTAAATGCAGTGTGCAAGCTTCATTCCTATTTAGGTTTTAAAGACATCTATTACCAATATAACCAAAATCAATATTAATTACTATTAAGTCGAAGTGTAAGCTAAATGGACATTTATTATCTGAAGGATGAGATATTAATGAAATATGCTGGTTTGACACAGTTAGTCCAGAGTTACAGTTCTTGTGATATACTGATCAGAAAATACCAAAGTAAATAAAAGGTCATATTAACCAAACATATGGACTTTATGAAAGACATCTGTGAAAGGAAGGCTAAGCAATGCGTGTTTAAGTCGTTAGTATGAATGTGAAATATATTGGTGTTTCTAAGAAACCATTGAAATTTCCAAACTTGCTGTTGGCTATTCGTTCTTTCTCTATCGAAATATTGTTTTTGTACAATTGCCGGTAATGGTCACTACTATAAAGCTATACGCAAAATCTTGAGGCATGAAGGGAAAAAAGTTAGGGAAACACATGTCCGTATCCACTAAGTTCAATGGCCCCAATTCAGTCAAAATGGGTAAATCGCCATGGAAGTTCATAAATATCCGGAAAACTATATGTGGGACAGATAGACAGAGGCACGGACAGTCAGATATACAAACAGAAGGACAGAAATGAAACCTATAGTCCATTCCGGTTGAACTGATATGGGACTAATAATTAATATGGATTGTGCTCATTGAATAAATTATTATCAGTCCAAATGCTTTTAAAAGACAATTAATGTATTCAGTATTCAACATAATAGTGGAGAGTGTATATTAGGCCTATATGTATAATTATAACCATAGGAGTGCAAATAATTCAAGGGGAATGTGTATTATACATATAATAGTAACTGGGGAAGTGCAAATTATACATATAATAATGACTGGGTAGTGCATATTCTTGGGGAGTGAAAATTAAATGCTACACCGGTTTGGACAGTCCACTGTATAGGTTTGAGTTAGTAAACTAGTCTGGGAGTGGCAGTCCTCTTTCAGTGCAGGATGTAGTGACCAGAAAAATATCTCAGGAGTGGCTGTCCTCCTATAGACAGATATTCATGGAATCGACCACTATTTTATCAAATTGCTATTTGACTGCATTGTGCAGAGATACGATCTTGATAGTTAATAACGATTTTGTAATACATGTATATTTGTTAAATCAGTTACTGTAATGTTATTGAATACTATGATATATCATAATACAAGAATACTTATTCCACCAGACCGATTTTAAAACTATTACTGATGTTTTTGTTGATACCAGTGGACTTTAATTACAACTTTGTTTAACTGTTTTTGGTTCAGGGTCTATGCAAAGAGATTTAGGAGATGTTTTAGTATTTGGTTTACTTTTGTTTAAGTTAACCAGATTAGTTTTGAAATTAGTTTTAAAATGTCTTAGATGTCACAATATATATATACTACATTTTAAAATCTTGTTTTGTGACTGAAAAGTGGAAGCAGTAATTATAATATTTCTTTAAAGAACTCCATTGTCAACTAAACGAAAATCAGTGGCAACTATAGAAGCTCGACATGGTGATACTTACAGGTAAAATTAATTTCTAGCTAGGGATATTTATCAGTAAGTACATAACAAAACAAAACTATTAGCTGTTGTTAATGGAAAACAGCGGTACCACTATTCAGTATTGCATACTACTAATTGATTAAACACTTTAAAAGTGTAATTTAAAAGTTCATATATCGATGTTTGTTTGTTTGTTTGTTTTGGGGTTTGCTTTTTGTTATTGCCTTTTTTGTTTTGTTTTATTATTTTTATTTTTACCATTGTGATATATACTTGAGGTAATTATGTTGTGGGATGATTGACCGTTCAAAATTGCTCCAAATTTCCTCAGACCAAAATGCACACCTTTTCTCTTTAGCATGTTAACTGCTCCATTCAAATCCATAGCAGCACCACCACCCACCCCCGTGATCGGACTGCCGGTGCTCCCTTGCACCTGCCAGTGCAGGCAGTCCCTCCTTTCTTCTCCCCACCTTTCTGTCCTGGACATGTTGTGGGATGGATTAATTTATAGTCATTTAAGTTGTAACATATTTATAAACTATATGTTAAAATAGAGAAATATGATACTTGCAACTTTGATAATACACCTTTAAATGTTCTGTTTGACAAGATGGTTTATTATCTATACATATGTCATCAAATTAGTGTCATACATACGATAATGTTTTAATACAGTCCTAAGCAGAATACTAATTTCTGTAATATTTGTTTTCTGGTTTTTTTTTGCAGGTGGGTTATCAAAGGATTAGCCATGAGGCCCGAGGAAGCTGCTCTGAAGCTTTGTCAGGCGTGTCATGCAGATGACACATCGACACATAATATTGCTAAGTCACTGATTTGTACCTACAGTGAAACTCGGCGGGGTACACTATTAGCAGCATTCGAATTGCGTTTCCGTACAGCGATAGGCAGTTCTAAAATGTCCAATATTTATCTGAAAACACTTGATGGAAGATTTGAAGATCTGGATAATTCAGTGAAAAGTATTTACACAGATTTGCATAAATCATGAAAACAAACTTAGAGCCGTAAAACAGTGCATACTATAACAGAAGATATAATAAATGATTTATTGTTTTTTACTTTGTTTTGCGGTTTGAAATCGGACAACAGTAATATATTTTGAAAGATCTGGAGTCCATGAACAGAAACACTGATGTGTTGGCATGATCAACATGTTTTTGTCAGCAGTGTATAACCATGACAGAGTGAACGATATTCTAAGTATTTGTATCATGTATGCAGAGAGAGAGAGAGAGAGA